>JASAOD010001678.1:0-14653 GCA_030849845.1 Crithidia brevicula | reverse complement strand
CTCTCCCCTCAAGCTGGTTGAAAAGCTTATTATATATATATATATATATATATATATATATAGAGAGAGAGAGAGAGAGAGAGAGAGAGAAGAGCAAATAAGATAAGACGCGTCTATAATAGGCCTAAGTGAAGAGCAGCAGGCCTCCACAAAACCTATTTTTTGGAAAATGAAAAAGAAAATGCAATTATGCGACAAGAATTCGCTTGAAGCGTTTGGATGAGAAGCACAGCCGCTAGCGGGTTTTATTTGTTTTTTTTTTTCTATTGGAAGTGCCACTCGAAAGACACCCTCCAACCCGCAAGGTACACCTGCTTGGCGCTACAAGGACCAGTTGCTGGAACAAAGAGAACTCTGTGCTGCGAGCACCTCGCGCTGTTTAGGAGATGCGTGCTCCCGTCTGCAGGCGCGCTACAGAGAAAGGAAGTTACGCAACAATGACGGCTGCCCGGCACTGCATGGTAGCAATCATATTCATTTATCCCATGTGAGGTTAGGTGAGGCAGAAGGAAAACAAAAAGAGTATGTGAAGGGTGCAGAGACGAAAGAAAAAATCGCCACTTTCTGGCATTCACGCTGACCATCACGCGAGAAGTGATAAACATTCATTAGTGCGCGAAAAAAATACTTGTCAATATCCTTTGCATTGCTACGTCGAGTGCTCACGCCGAAATTTAAAGGCACAAGAAACGCATAAAAGCGCACGGAGACGTTCTACACTGCAAAAGGTCTGGCTGGGGAAAAAGGACACAATACACTTCTCCCATTCTTCTTTTTAAAGATCTGCAAAACAGCAAGACTCGCACGGCATCGCTGAGCGGTGCCACTTGTACTACACGCATACACAGAAATGCGCCAAGTGTTTTCCCTTTTGTTGTTGTTGTTCAAATCGCAATACCTGCTAAGGCAGAAGTCGTTCTGATGATAAATGGCTAAGGTGAGTAAAGAAATAAGATATATATATATATATATATATATATATATATATATAAAGAGTGAGCACCATGTGGATGAGACATATACCAGCACACCTTGAGTGCACAAGAACAACGCAAAAGAAACCAACGAGGAGATGGATAAATTGGCCGTGGAACGTTGCCAAACGCTTTACGTGTGGAGAGGAAGGGAGGACCCCTCGCTGCGAGGACACGTAGTTCATAGTCCTTAAGTCCTTCACCAAAGAAAGTATTGCCCCCCAACTCGACATCGCTGTCATCCGCTATCACTAATTCTAAAAGAAACGAGCCTTCCGAAACAAAAGTATTTTTTTAAAAAAAGAGGGGTTGATCAAGTGTCTTTCTGATTAGCACGTAATACCCACGACCGCCCTCGCTCCTGCCGCTACAAGTGCGAAAACACAAAATAAGTCCCACACGCACACGCGCACGCACAAACACAAAAAGGGAAGCCATCGAAAACAAACGGTGAAAACAAACAAACGAGTAAACCGATAGCTTAAGGGCACCTTCCACACACTCTCTCTCTAGTTCAGAAGGAGCTCCAACAAGGCCAATCCGAGGAACGTCGGGGCAAGCCACATCATGTGCGTGTGCAGCACGAGCCAGTACGCGATGAACATCCAGCCAGCTACGTGGGCGGAGTTGTGGCCATTGTACCCGAGTGTGGCGTATGCGGCGGCCCACAGCATCGTGAAGACGGCAATCATGCCGGAAATCACACGGTTCACGACGGAGACGGTGGACTGTTCCGCTGCAATCCAGTGACGCATGAACATCTCACCAGGGACGACAGCGGACACGGTGCGGTGGCTCTGCGCCTGCAGGGCCGCACGCGCCTCGGCGGACATGTTCTGCGGAAGGATTTGCGACCAGTCGTGAGTGGTGGGTTTGTGGTGGGCTGCACGGGTAGCGACGCTGAAGGCACCGAGGACGGCCGTGGTGCCAAACGGCAGTGTGACGCGGCGGAACATGGCGACGACCAAATCAGCTGGAGTGGGGAGTAAGAAAAATAAAATATAGAAGAGGAGGCCTGTGCGCTCTTGTCGGCTTTTTCAACTATGAGACGTACACACAGGAGAAAAAGAAAGTAATTGGAAGCCGAAACAGAAGAGAGAATTGCGAGCAGCCGCACGTCGTGTGTTCCTGGAAAACGTGTACATGTTTGCGTGGGGGTTTGTTTTCATCGAGAGCAAGAAAAGGTAAGTGGATCGAAGACGTCGTTCAAGAGTAAGTTGGTGAAGCATTGAGGGTGACACTGCGGCTAAGCAAGCCCACCTGTCCGCTAACGCATGGTGGCGTGAAAGGTATGCACGCACCCACGCCCACACGTACGCAGACCGACACACGATTATGCGCACCTGTCGCACGAAAATGCGGTACCTTAGGAACACATTTATGAGCACACCGACGGCTATCTGGAGGAGAGCGAAGGTGTCTCAACGCAAAACCAACACTTTCTTTCATAAAAAAAAACTGTGTTAAACACGCAGCACGTGCTATAATCTGAACATCGAGAGAGTTGAAACAAACAAAAAATAAGCCACGTTTATGCAAACGTAGAGGCAGACAAAAAGAAAAACAAAAGAAAGAGGACAGCACTTTACACACAAACACACACTCCCACAGAGATCACTTGTACTCAGGAGAATCACACCAAAGTCACACATCAAGAGGTTCAAATTCCCTCGGCTACATCTAGCAGGAAAAAAAAAGAAAGAAGGATCTTAGCAGAGTCATGGCACTATTTGGCGGAACGCTTGAAAATGTAGGAGATGAGAAGCACGTTGAGCAGGCCAATGACTAAGACAACAAACGCCTCCGTCGCGGTGCGCACGGTCAGCATGGTGAAAACCTTTTCCACCCACTCTCGCATCCCGCCCTCCTTCAGTCGCAGCAGAATTTGATCGTCGTGCATACCCATGACAAACCCATCGGTGCGCAACATCAGCTTTCGGAGCGGGTCAATGCGGTTCTTCCACCGCTTCAGCGAGGTGAGTCCGACCTCCATCTTTATCATTTTTGGCGCACCCGAGTAGTCTCGATTGTCGATGCAGTACGCGTGCTCCTTGCGGGAGTGCGTGGTGAAATAGACCCGGTCCTCCGCTGCGTGCTCGCCTGCGTAGGAGGCGTAGATAACATGACCGTCGACATCGCGAATAAACACATCGAAGTCGTCGCCGCCGTCCATCACGTGATAGTGCATCGAAACCCCCTCATAAAAATCTTTCCCTGTGGAGTAGAGACACACCTCCTCCTTCCCCACGTCAAAGGTAACAGAGCTGATGGTCGGCTTCACCCGAAGTCCTCGGACGTGCGATGCAGCTAGCAAGCACAGCGCCAGAAGCACGGCGCACAGCCTAGCGCAATGCATGGTTTTCTCTTGTGAAAGCGTATATCTAAGCGGTTAGTTCTCGAACGAAGCGGCACCAACAGCCAGCACTTATTGTTCAAGAGTAAGAATAAGAAGAAAGAAGGCTTTAATTTTAGTTGCTCCGCAATTGGGTCATTAAGAATAAGAAGAAGAGAAGACAAGGTGGGGGAAAAGTGCGACGCCGCGATCAGAATAGACACACAGCACAAAGGTTACTGGTATGTCACAGCACTGGCATCTCAAAGTAAACGCCAGCTAGATGGTGACTACAGCTGCCAACATATCCGCCATGCAACACAAGCCTCGACTGCGACCACAAACACAAACACATATACATTAGCTCCACATTCCTCACTGACAGAGAAAACACAGAGCATCCCGATCGTGTATCTTCTCAAAAAACCCGTGATCATTCATTTTGTTATTTGCTCTTCTTAACACGAATGAACACAATGCCTCAGCCCCACTAGTAAGGAGGTGCACAAAGAGGAGAAAAGAGACATCCAAATTAAGAATAGGAATAAAAAAGCGCAACATTGTTGCAAAAAGGAGTGTATACAATACATTACACAGCACAGCTTCAGCTTTGTCTCTTAAAGGGAAGAAGCACTCGACTGTCCACACAACAAAAAACAGGCATAAAAGCAAGCAAATTCACCGACAGTCTCAATCATCCCTTCTCTTGGTTTAACGGTTTCTCTCTCGCACTTCCTCGGCTAACGGAGACCGACTGAGGGTACGTGAATACGAGGCATCAATAATTTAATAACAAAAACTCGCGTTAAAAAACGCAGTTGATAAATGCGTTCGCGTTTGCAAAAAGGCATATATATGTTAACAGGTGGAGGTCGCTGGGAGCTGCCTGATATCACACTACTCCAACGCGCATAGTATTTACATTGGCTCCGTCTTTGTTTTCGCTCTCGAACGATACAAAAGGGCCGAACAGTGCTTTACGAATGTATGTATGCGAGCACCGCGCAAAGACAAAATAGGTGGAGATTAAAATAAAAAAAGTAAGAAAAAAAAGGAAAACGCCTTTCATAGCGCACGAAATTTAAAGACAAACAAAACAAAACAGGAGGAAAAAAAAAATAGTCATCACTACGCTTGTGAACGGGAAGCGCAGATCTGCTTGGACTGCAGTGACGTATAGGCACATAACCTTTTGTTTCCTTATTTACTCCTGCGTACACACAACACGACCGGTTGAGTAGACGTCTGCTATGAAATGCGGGTTGGTGGCGTCCACTGTGGAGTTCGAAGCTCTCCACGTAGAGCGCCGGGCCTCACGCCGCGACGCCGCACCAAAGCCCCCACCAAACTGACCGGCCGCGAGGGCCTGCGCTGCGGCGTCGCGGTCAGCCCACCGTTGGCGGTAGAGAGCTGTCACACCCGAAAGCAACGCAGAGGGCGAATTTGCTGCTGCCAGCAGCGGCCCAGCGCCAAACGTCTCGGGGCTGCAAGTGCCTGTAGCGGGCCGTAATGACATGTCATCGCCGTCCACCACCTCCGCTTCCCCCGTCTCGCCGTCTTCGCTATCCTCCTGTCCCCAGGTTCCATCCCAGTGGAGCGCCTGCACAACAGCGCACAGCACCGGTGCGATGCGACGTGCTGCCACACGGAATGTGGGCACCAGTACGGCGTACTGCACATGGATGCGCGTGAGCTCCGCTTGCAGCGCGCGCCACTGAAGGTTTAGCTGCTCTCTCGCCGCATCCGATTCCAGTAGCCGGTTCAGTCCTGCGAGAGCTTTCTGCAGTTCATCCAGGGAGACGGTGCACTCGCTGAGCGCGTTCGTCTCCAGCATGCGCTTCAGCTGCAGCGCACACAGCACGTCTGGCGAGACAAACAGCGTGCGGAGACGTGACAGGAGGTCGGCTACGTCGAGGCTGCCGGCCCCTTGCTCGGTGCGCAAGAAGGCAAACACAACTTCGCAGTCCCGCTGCGCCACAGCACCGTTCAGCACGGCAGCACAGAGAAACGTGAACTGCGCCGCCGTAACGTGGTGCATGCTGAGGCGACTGCAGAGACTCCTGAAGTCGCTCGTCAGCCGCGCCGGACCGAGCTGCCGCAGCTGCGCCGCCACGGTGTTTTCCCCCTCCATCCGCAACGCGCAGAAGAGAGCCTCGTCCACGGGGCGGCGCGTGCCCCGGCCAACACGAACAGGCAGCCTTGCAGAGGCCCCCGTCTGAGGCCGTGCCGCGGCAACACGCTTCGCACTGCAGCACCGCGAGGATGCCACGTCACCAGACGTCCTGCGCGACGGTGGACGCGGCCCGGGAGCGGACTGCAACCGCTGTGGTGGCTGGACGGCTCGCGGCACACAGCCGACGTCTGCCTCGGTAAGAAAAACGAGCGACTCATCCAAGGGTCGACGAAGAGACGGCAATGGCGGCGACGACGCGCACCTGCTCCCGCTCACGGGCCGGCGCAGAACGTCACCCACCGTCCGGGGCGTCGAGGGACGCGTAAACCACATCTGACGCGAAGGACGCTCTAGGAAAAAAAGCCAAAGGGTGCAATGCCTCTTGAAATCTGGATCAATATGTTGTGTGAGTGTGCGTGTTTGTGTCCTCTGACCCAGCTGTCGCACATCAGGTACACGTCAAGGCAGCATAAATAAATGCGTACACAAAAAAATTAGAGAGGGACAGAAGGCAGTAGAATAATTTATTTAGGCATCCCGTTTCACGACCCGTGCACAGGATGGCTAGCAGAGAAGAAGTTTGCCAGTGCTGCCGCTCCGACATTTAACCTCATGTTATCGCGCAATCAGCGTGCGGCGCGGAAAGAAATTTGCCGTCGGGAGCGAAGAGAGAGCTTCAGCACGCAGAGTTGCGAAGCCACCATGCCATCACCAGTCTAAGAGGGGTTGAGGACCTCACAATTCAAGTATTACCAAGATTGGCTGCATGTGTCGCCAAACTCAACACGGCCGTTTCTTTGAGAGAGAACAATCGCACAAGAGCTAGTTTGCGGAGATGCTTTCATTAGGGTTGTGTGTGTTGTGTCAACAATCCGGCCTGCCAACGTGAGAGCAACACGCAAATGTTCGTGCGACAAAAACAAACAAACAAACATACAAGCGCAGAAAAATAGAGAAGATTCACACTTCAACACCAGCGCATCATAATTAATTAAAAAAAAAAATTCAAGACAGCGAGTCGTCGGTGTCTTCACAGCACGGCGGCCGTAGCAACCGCACCAAACAAAAAGACAATAAACTTCACCATCTAATCCCTTTAAACCGCCCAACACCTCGACATCTTGCATCAGCTCTCATGCTCTTCGGCAACATTTCTCTCACTCTCTTTCTCTCCAAAAAATCGCCGTTACGCACCATTAGGTTTTACTTTTTGTTGCTAACGCTGGTTCCCTTCCACCGCTACTTCTTCTTGGACATCTTTTTCTCTGCGTTGCGGAGCACTGTCACACTCTTCTTTAGAGAACCGTTAAGAAGCGCTCGCGACGTGGCGGATCGGTCAAGCAGCAACTTGGACACCGTCGCCTTCAGATCGGCCGGGTGCAGAGCGCCGCTGCCGCAGTCGGCCGCCAACGCGTCCGCGGCAGTGTAAGTCACGTTGCCACCATTCGCCTCACCACGCTCCACACACAGCGTGCCTTGCTGCGTCAGCAGGTGCCGTGCCACTGCGATAACCGGATTAGCGGTCTCACTCGGTGCGGAGTACGCCTTTTTGATCTTGCGGCGGATGTCCATGTCGTTATCGTCGAGGTACAACACGTCGTCCGCCCCGAGAACGGCGGGGGCCGCGTCAGGCCGGTGCAGCGGGGGAATCGTCCCCTCGCGCGACTGCAGGCACTCGATGCGCTCCCGCGTGTACTCGCGCGCCAGCGTGTTCACCTGACCGTCCAGTGAGGTCGAGATGACGTGGGAGGCGGAGAGAAGCACTGCCGTGGAGACGCGCATGAGGGCGGCAATCACCTGGCCGGCATTCTTCATCTCACCACCGTAGAGCTCCTCGATGTGGTTCAAAAGGTTCTTGCGTCCCACAGAAATGACCCCTACCCAGAAGTCGTTGCTGTTGCCCAAGATCACATCGTTCTCCTTCACAATTTTGACCGCCTCCGGCAGGCCGTACGCCTGCAGCAGGGCCGAGTTCACCTCCAGCGCAGCGCTCACGTCCTTCTCCACGCCGGTGATCTCGTCGCTGGCCACCGCCGACCAATCGGGCAGGATGAGCGTCACCGTGCCGCCCGGGTGCGCCGCCAGGAAGCTCTTCGCTGCCTCGATCATGGCCTCTGCCACGTCCAGAGGGACCTTCAGCAGCGCTGGCATCCACATGCAGGCGTGCGGCTTCTCCGGTGGTGGAGGCAGCTGCGTGTCCACGAGCGGAGGGGCCGCGCCGCCCTTGCGGAAGGACTTGACCGCCTCCAGCAGCTCGTGCGCCTCCGCGTTTGTGGCGAAGTGCTGGCGGACAGGGGCGAGCAGCGCGTTGACCTCGTCAATGAGGCACTGCTTCAGCTCCGTCTCGCTGACCTTCTCAGCCACGTAGGCGCTCTCGAGGTCCTCGTAGGTGGCGTAGGTCACCCCGCCAATCGTCGCTGCCACGCCCGGGCGAGAGTACACCACACACTGGTAGTAGTCCAGGACAGGGTTGCGATCATCCGTCGCGACCGGCGCACCGTCGTCCGTCACGTCCTGCGCGGACTGCGCCACGCGCGGACAGTAGGCTTGACCGATCTTGCGCGCCACGTCCTCCTCGGTGTCCTCCATAAAAATGGCGCTGTCGGGGTCGCTCTTGCTCATCTTCGCCTGACCCTGCTTGAGGCCAGCGAGCATGTGGTGGGAGAGAATCACCGGCTTGAGCTTGCGTCCGATGAGGTCGCAGTACTCGCGCGCGAGCATGTTCACCTTGCGCTGATCGAGTCCCAGCTGGCAGATGTCCGCCTTCAAAAAGAAGATGTCCGAGCATTGCATGAGGGGGTAGAGAATCTGCGCGGCCGTCAGCGTGCCCTCGGCTTTGCCCATGATGGTGCAGCACTTCTTGATGCGCGCGATGGTGTTCTGGCGGCCAACGTCGAGCACCATGCGCCAGTACACCTCAGCGTGACGGGTGATCTCCTCACTGCTCCACAAGAAGACCACCTTCTCCATGTCCATCCCAGCCGCCTTCCACACCTCGATCAGATAGCGGCCCACAACGCCGATCTTCTCCAGCTCACCACCGACCTTGTCGTTCATCAGGGCAAACCAGTCCGCCACCCAAAACACAAACTCGCACCCCGCAGCCGTGCACTTGTTGACGTTCACCGCCTTGAAGATGCCTTGGGCGATGTGCATGCGGCCGGAAGGCTCAAAGCCGTCGTAGCAGCGAATGCTCGGCTTCTTCTCGATGAGGTTGCGGAGCTCATTCTCCTGAATGCACTCTTCACCGACGCTGCGGAGAAGGGCGTAGCGCTCGTCGTTGTGCATCGTGGCGGGGCTCAGCGATGAGGGCAGCGAACCAACACAGCGCAAAAGAGGCGAAGGCTGAAGCCGAGAGAGCGTACAGGGCAGCACACGACGTAGTGGCGCAGCACAGCGGTATGACAAGCGAAGCGTCTTCAGAGTTGTCGTAGACGCCCACGACACAGAAAGAAGGACAAAAAAATAAGATTAAAAGTGTGTGAAGGTTAAACAACGGGATACACTGAGTGACAGGAGAGAAAATGATCAGATTTGCCGTAGTCAATGTGAATTTAGGACAGTGATAGTTTTACGTTAGAAGAGAACGAGCACGGAAAAGAAGCGGCTATTTGCATATAAAGACCAAAGCAAGGAGCTCATTCAGGACATGCAAGGTACAATACAAAGTGGTTGCCAAGTACGGCGGGCACGACAATCTCCCACAAAAGGGAAGCAAAAGCACAAAAATGATACGCAAGACGAGAGGAGTAGGCAGTGAAGCTGATTGAGCCCTGTTCTACTTCACCCTTCGAATTTGCCACACACAGAAAATTTTAAAAAAGATGAGACACATTCACGCAGATGATTGTTTGTATTCTTTGGAGGAAACTGTTATAGACACATAGGTGAGCATGCATGCTCTCGCTTTCGATAGTTGAATTAGAAAGGAAATAAAAACCTGATAATAGTCTTAGGTGCTGAGGGGCGTCACATCGTACAGGGTAATCGTATCGGTTTCACGATTGCAGCCCACGATACACTCACGTGTGCAACCGCTGGCAGCCTCTGCGTACTCGACTTTGATCACGTTTGCCGGCCCGCAGTCGTGCGCGAGACACTGCGCATGGTAGCCCTGCGTCGGCGTGTACGTGAAGAGGAGAAGGTCACGATGGCCCTCACGATGGCCTAGCACAACACAGGGGCGGCGGTTCAGCGTGCCGGCCCAAATCGCGTGTAAAAACGGCAGTTTTGTGGGATGGGTGTAGACGCGTTGGTAACACCCTGTGTCGTCGGTGTGGTAGACCACCACCGTATCCCCATGGAAAGGAGATAGCACCAGCAGCTCCTCCGCGCCATCGCCGTCGAGGTCCACCAAAACGGCGTCGCTGGCAGGGTCCGTTGTCAGTTGGGTTATGTCCCACACCGCACCTCCTGCCGTGGGAGGTCGGAAAAGAAAGGCGCCTGCATCGCACCCAATCACGCAGTTCACCTCACCCGAGATGGGATCTCGATGACGATGGTAGCCGTGGTTTTTGAGGCACCCCTCCTTTATCACCTGCCACGGCAGCGGCGTCTTGATGAACGTCTCCTCGGTGGCCTCGCGCCAGTTGTCGGGCAGAAGGGTAGAGAAGTCCGCTGGCAGCTGCGCGGCGAGCACCTGCCCAGGCTGCGACCAGTCGCCCGGTCCCGCTTGGTTTTGCTTCAGGGTGCAGGCGAGAAGAAACCGCGCGGTGTTGCCGACCCCACGACCAGGGAGGATATCGAAGCGGTGCAAAAAGGGCATCTCGGCCACCACGCAACGACTCCACCCGCACTCCTGCACCGCGCGTGCAGACGGCGTTGCCTCACGTGCGGTGGCCACGACGAGCTTCGCGGACACCGATGTGTCAGGGCCGTAGAATTGCTGCGTGGCGAGCACCATGCGACCATCGCGCTCCGGCAGCTGCACCATGCTCATGACCCCGCCCGGAGCGTCCCACAGTTTCTCCACGGCGGTGCCATCTACATCGTAGAGAAAGCACGGGTCGTCCTGCTCTGCGGCAACCAGAAACAGAGTTCGCTGGGGCTCGCTGACGGAGATGTAGGGGGCAGCACAGTAGCACTTGTTGAGCGTGGCGATTCGCCGCTCAACAACGTGCATGCGATCTTCGGTAGGGAGGCTCATTATAAATAAATAAATAAGTGTGTTTCGCTGGGTTGTGTCGCAGCTTGTGTATATGTGTATACGTGTGCTCTTGCCCGGCGTACAAAGCTAGCGGTTTTTTCTATTGTTCTTGTTGTTGTTGTTAGCCTAAATTGTGTTGGCGTAAATATGGACACGCACAGACCGTCGCTCATGCACACATACACACCAAAAAAAAAAAAAGAGGAGCAGATCTACAACCGACTCTGTTTTCGAGGCCGGATCAGGTTAGACGATAAGTTCAAGACCGCAGTGAGAACAAAAACAAACAAAAAAGATACTTTGAGGAAGATATGACCCGATATATAATGAAACGAAGACCAAAAGGTAAGACTAGAAAGAGCTATACTTTGCAAAGGTTGTTAGACGATGATTGATTCTGGTTTAATTTTTTTTTTTCCAATGTACAGGAGAGAAATGTGACGTGTAGTGTGCTGCAAATCAGCGTAGTGGCCCTCATGGGAACGCGTCCGTCTATTGTGAGAGAGGTCGCTACCAGCGTGCACATGCGAGACAGCGGCGGCGAAAACAAGGAGACCAGCAGAGGAGTGAAGGAGAAGGGATAGTTTGACAACAGATAAAGAAAAAAAAATCAGCACGTAGCCATGACCCACATGGACCGCGGACCTGTTGACACTGCGAGCAGCCTCTCCATTAAGATGTTTGCAAACTTAATGGAAATGCAGAAAAGAGCAGGCCCAATATAGCCATTAAGCATCAAAAAGAAGAGAGACCAAATCAGTCGCAAAGAGCGCTGGTGCAGTAGACCAGATGCACATCGTGAGCAGCAACAGAGTCCCTCCTTCGCAGTCCTCGATTCGTTTGTTTATTTGTTTTGCTTTTCGTGCATATCAAAAGACGAGCGACTGACAGGTGATGTAGAGCAGATGAGGTAAGGAATGCCACATGTTGAATTGTAAATCATGTGCTCACGCAAAACAAAAAAGAAGTAGAGAGTCTGGCTGTTTTGCGTGAAACAAGGTTTTCCCTCGAGCATCAACCGGTACAGAACAAGTGAGGCACATCGAAAAGCAAAAAACAAAGAAGAGAAAGTAGCTCATGCTCTTACACCCATGCGTACGCACAGCCCCACACACACACATGTCACTAGACAGTGGTCTGCAAACATATGGTTGCTGGTGAAGGTGTACACTGAATGTCGTCTGAAATCGCGTCTTCTCTTACATGGAGTGTGCAACTGTTTGCTCATTTGAAGATCCGACGCCCTTATCTCGAAAAAAAGACACTCAGACACATGAGCGAAATAAAGGACATGCAGCACTTTCAGGAAGGCTCGATACGCTCGCACTCGCAGTATCAACAACCTCGAAAATGTTCTGCAGACCCTCACCTATACGTAGTTTTATTTGTAGAGTAAAGGCAAGATAAAATACAAAAACATGGGCTTGGTAATTGAAATGATCTGCGCGACCGCACCTTATAAAGCGTCTTGTATAACAAAAAAAGGGGCTGCGAGCATTTCGTAAAGAAGAGAGAAAACACAACTTGACAAGAACATATATATAGATAGATACGTATATAGATAGACGTGGATGGGTTCGTTTTTGTGTGTGTTCTGCCAAGCGGTAAAGCTTCGGAGAGCCGATCAGAAAGATCACGCTGCGCAAAGGACACATCGACAAGACGATTTAATAGCAGTAGAAAACTGTTGGTTCTTCGTTTTCCCCCCTTACTTCAGCTGCGTCTTATTTATCTATAGACGTAAAAAATAAAAAAGGAAAAAATGCTAAAAAAAGAAAACGAGGGTAGGGGGAATTATCGCTGTGGGAATAAATATTAAAATATATAAAAAGTCTTTACGGTGGATATCGAAAGTAACAAAAGAAAAAAAACCCGAAGAAGTGAGCTCTGCAGCGGGGTGTGCTAAAAGGCGCAGCCCTCTTTTTGAAAAGAGGAGCACGAGGAAGACACGCGGCAGAGCGCATAAAAACAAAAACAAAAAAGCAAAAGACGACCACTGGGTAAAAAAAAAAAAAAAACAGGCCACAAAATAGAGGTTTTTTTTTTTTGATACGTGGCGTCACGGTGCAATGAAGCATTAAGCGTAGTCCTTCAACAAGAGACACTAGTTCGGGGGCAGGGACGCCAACCAGCATTCTTCGAAGCACGCCTTTTTTGCAACATCACCAATACAAAATAATAATAATAATGAAGATAATAAAACACAGATCATTGATGGGCATAAACATTGAAGCGTATAACCTACTTTCTTCAGCTAACACATCTAAGCCCTCGATGGTACGCGTGACGTTCCGCTTCTCGCCACCCACGTTGCGATCCTTCCGACAGAGGGCAAAGGGGAAACCAAAAAGGGGTCTTTTGTTTTCCCCCAACTCCGAAAAAAACAAATCGATTGTCTTAACTTGAACCCCCGCCCTTCACTGATGCGGACTTGCTGTCAGCAGCTTTGATGGGCTCGGTATCGCCCTCCGTCGAGTCAGCCGAGGAATCGTTCTTTTTCTCCTTCTTGATCGCGTGGCCGTCCACGTCGATGTCGTCGCAAATGCGCGCAGATGGGATCAAAATAAACGAAATCGGGATGATCAGCAGTGGGAGGCAGAAGTGACCAACCACCAGCAGCATCGTCAAGTTGTGGAAGTCGCACTGACCGGCGCCCTTAGAGACGATCGGCCACGCCTTCTCCAGCAAGATGGAGCCGATGGTAGATGCCATGCCGGCGCCAAGATTGCCGCTGCCCGCCACAAGTGCGTAGATCATGCTCTCGGACCCACGCGGGCACACACGCGACAGCAGCAGCACCATCGGCATCCACGCAAGGTAGTAGCAAACTTGGTATACAACAGCGTCGCCCAGGATATACATGGCGTGGTCCGGGATGCCGATGTACAGGTTCCAGCGCTCCACAAGAATAATATCGAAGATGGAGGCCACAATTTCGACGATAATCGTCACAATTAGAGTGAACCGGTAGCCCTGCTTGGAGAAGATGTATGAGAAGGCCGTCACACCCGCAATGCCAGCGATGTTGCCAATCACAGACGCGATCGTGTTGTAGAAGGTGTAGGTGAAGTGTGGGCCCTCGGGGTAGCACTCCTTTGGTGCCATGTAGAAGCTGTCCATCGCGCCAGTGAACTGCAAGTACAGCAGCATGTGGAGGTAGAAGTACGTGTTGGCCTTGGCGATCACCAGCGGCAGAAAGATGAACGAAATGGCGGTGGCTGCGACGCACACGGCGATGGACGCCCACAGCAGATCCCACGTGTCGCCGAGGATGGTCACGCAGGTCATGGTCACCACGGCACACGTCATGATCGCGCTGTACACGATGATGCGCCAGTTGCGCCGTGCCACGCCCACGTTCACCTCCACCGCACCGCAGCACAGAGAAAGGATGTCAGCATCGAGCTCCTCCTCCAGGTCATGGTCGATATCACCCACCCCAACGGACAACTCACTTCCTACAACGAGATCGTCCTGCAGCGCAGCGGGCTCGCGATCGCTGCTGAGCTCAGGGTTGAGGTCCTTCTTCTCACCACTCTGGGAACTGGAGAGCATCATGTGGGCATCAGTCAACGTCTGGGCCGCCTTTGCAACACGTATGTCTTCCAGCTCCGACCGCTTGTCCAGAATGCGCTCCACCTTGTTCAGCCGCTCGCCGTACCAGTTGAAGATAAAGAAGGCCACGCACACAACCTGCGCAGCAGCAGAGATGAAGATGCCCACCTGCGGCTTCTTCATGTCCGACAGCGGGCCTTGAATGCACGCGGCGATCAGCGACGCAATCAGGATGAACCACCAGATCCAGCTCACCAGCGCAGGGCCCGACTTCGGGTGGCGGCGCATGAGACGGCTGTAGTGTCCTTCGGAGAGGATGTCCACGTTCGCCATGCACAGGTTCGCCAGGAAGAGGAAGCCCGCACCGGAGTTGCCGCTGGTCACCGCCGCGGGCAGGAGCCCAAAGGCAAGCGTAAAGGCGGCGCCAACAACGCATGACCCGCCGCACACCCACCGCTTCGTGTAGCCGAACG
>JASAOD010001677.1:0-14649 GCA_030849845.1 Crithidia brevicula | reverse complement strand
GTGTCACGGACAAGTCGAATCACGGCAGCGATGAGGGGTCACATCTCAACGCCGTTGTCAGGTCAGCGGATGGACGTTGGAAACGACAACTCGTTTGCATTTTCCAATACGTCCTCAAGGACGAGCAGGCGTCAGCAGACATCTTCGTCTTTCGCTTCACCCGCACCGTCGGCCACAAACCGCCAACATCACCGCACTCCTCTGCGCTGCGTCACGTCAGGGGTCCTCTCTCGCAAGTCTAAAGCGCGTCATTTTGTGGTAGCAGTCACTGCAGCGGCTGCTCTCGTCTTTGCAGCCCTCCAGTGGGTGTGGCGAATCCAAGGCGAGATGGGAATTTACTATGCTGTGGAGGACGCAGCCGCCATTCGAGCGTGGAACGCGTCGCTGTCGGTAGCTGTGTCGCACGAGGCGCCGCTGACGTCACTGGATCGGTTTCAGAAAGTAATGCGGTTCTCTGGCCTTGCGTCGAGCACTGCGATGCGGCGGACGCAGCTGCCGTCGTGGACGATGCACGTTGTGGAGGCGGAGTGCGCGGAGTGCCTGGACAGTGCGACGCACGCGGCTGCTGTTGCGCGGCAGCTGGGCAACGCCCCTGCACCAGCGAGCGGTGTGGCTGTGTTCGCGACGCCGAGCGCGCCGCTGGGGCTTGCGGGGCCGATGCTGTTTGCGATGGCGAGCGTGACGGACGACGTTGCGGTTGGCGCGGAGCTTTCGCTGTGGAGCTGGGTGGGGCGGTCGTACGGGGTGCGGCGCCACTTCGCTGGTGCGTCGCCCGCCGGTGTGAAGGGCGGGACGACGCCGTACCTCGTGGTGATGGGGATCCCGTCGATAGACCAGCCGATCCGTGCGTCGTTGCGCGATGCCCAGCGTGCGACGTGGCTGTCGTACCGGGACGTTGCGCGGAGCGAGAACGACTTCAACGGCGCGCTGCTGCCGCTGTACATCTTTGCCGCCGCGGAGCGTGAGGTGTCGCAGGGCGTGACGGACACGTCGCCGCTGCTGCCGACGGTTGCGGAGTACGAGGCTGCGTCGGCACTGCTGCTCTCGCGCCACGACGACGCTACGGCTGCTGTGCTGAGCTACACGGAGCGCCGCGTGCAGCTGGTGCCGGATGTCAAAGGCTTTGTCGCGGGTGATGCGCGACTTGCCGACTCGCCCTGCGCTCAGATTGTGGAGCGGTCACTTGCGTCCGCCGCGGATGTAGATGCGACGTGGCTGTCGAAGCTTGCGTCTGCGCTGTCGCTGCCGGTGCGTCCCGCTGCTGTTGCGCCTGCTGCGTTCATCTGCCACACGTCGACTGTGCTGTGGCAGGAGGCGCTTGCGCACCGCGACATGTTGTGGGTGGACATGATGACGGACCGGCGTCCCACCTCTCGCAAGAAGATGGGGCAGGGCGGGAACTGGGGCCTGCCGGTGGAGGTCGGGATGACGCAGAAGCTTGTGCTGTGGCTGGAGTACGCCTACCACGCCTTCCCAGACGTGCCGTACATCATGAAGAGCGACGACGACACGTACCTGAAGGTGCCGCAGTTTCTGCGCGACATCCGTTACATCCGCGCGGGCTACAAGGGCGAGCTTGTGCCAACGACCGCCGATGCGCCACGCGATCCGGCTGGCATCGAGAAGACGGAGGAGTGCATTTACTGGGGTAGTCGTTTTCGAAGTCCTTATTGGAAGGATTTGTACTATCATGAGGGAAGCGGCTACATGCTGCATCGCCGCATTGTGCAGACTGTATTGGAGGTCTCGAATAAGATCAATATCTACCACATTTATCTATCTGTGCATCCCTTCACTTGGTTGTGGAAGCGGACGTACGAGAAGAGTTTTATGGACATCGAGGACGCCTTCGTGGGCCGCATGGTGCGTGACAAGCGGCAACGCATTCGGGAGGTGTGTCCCTTCCAACGCGGCGTGTACGTGGAGGAGCGTAAGCGGCGTCACTGCGATTTGTTTAATGAGTATCACCACAATGTGACGTGGGCTGCACTTCTTTTGCATCACTGCTCTCCTTCCGATGAGTACTACCTGCACTACTTTTTCCAGCACGAACGCGATGCGGGAGCACATGTGGGCGGCTACAGCGAGCTGCTCGACTCTGCGGCGACGGCTGCGGCTGAAAAGTGGATGACGAAACACGTATCCAGCGCGATGCACGGGTTTGACCGAAGAGCGCCGCTTCGGTGGTCGCACCCCGCCAACCTTCCCGCTTCGGTTGTTTCCCCCGCTGATAATGTCAGCGTGTACGCCTTCGAATACGACCAGCTGGAGCTGGATGCACTGGACCGTGCGTATGTGTCCAACGTGCCACTGTAGTGCAAAGGCTGTGCTGCGATATGTTGCTTGCGTTGAATGCTTGATGTCGATGAAGAGAAGCAAAGCAATTGCTGACGCTGATGCGGTGGGCCGTGTGCCAATCGCGCAACGTGCGGGGGCTCCACACGCTTTGGGAACTCGCGTGTGTAAAGCGTCGCTTTTGGGTCACTTGTTTCTCGTTCCCACACAAAGAGCCGCTACGTGTTCTTTTGTGCTTTCCGCTTGTTCCGAAAGTAGTGCATCCATTGCGCGGCGCGCGTACCTGCTGCGTGCTGTGCGTTCCCGCGTGTGCTGTTGCTGAAGTGCCGGCTGCGCGAAGGTATCACAAAGGGTTTTTTGTTCTCTGCGGAGCCCGCGTTTCATTTTCCTTGCATCGCTTTCTTTTGGCGAAAGCTTGTGTGAGGGGGCAGGGAGCGCGCTAAACGGAAAGAAGAAAGAGGGAAGAGTGTCCTGCTCCCCTCCTCGCTCCGGTGTGCTCAATTTCAATTGCGCCGCTCATCATGTGCCTTTTGATACCTTTTCTTCTTGTGCGTGCTTTGTGTATTATATTTTGACAACTTCCTCGCTGCAGACACTCACAGGTCTTCTTCACTTTAGTGGTCGTTCTTTCTTTCTCATGGCCAAAGTAAACAGTGTAGCCACCGTCGCGAGTGCGTTCTAAAGAAGGGCTTTGGGGTACCCGTGATGCTTGAAGAGGAGCAGCCCGCACACGCACAAGCATGACTCAAGCAGTGCGGCTCTTGACACTACTGTTACCTTCGTGATGCTGCCAGCGCAGCAACGCCTCGCTCCCCATTCTCTTCCGCGTCGTTTTATGCATCTATTCACAGCTGAGGTGGAGGGGTCTAATGCATGGCACCACAGTACTAGGCCTTGGTGTTGTTGGTGTTTGTAGGCTTTCTCCCATACAGGTTTCATAAAATCCGGTTTTCTACATCCACACTCTGGGCATTTTTGTTATAAAATTTATTTTGTGTTGTTACCTTTCGTTCATCTCTCTCTGGGGCTGTTGAGCGGATATACGACGCAATCCGCTTTACTGAGCAGTCAAGTACACATACTAAGAAAATTAGATCACATAAACGCCCTTAAATACGCGGGCTTTCACTTCCTCAGCTGAATCTGATGCGGCAGTTGACGTTGCCGTTTGGCGGTCGCGGACATCGCCGCTGCCGGCAGTCTTCTCAGGCTCGCACGGCTTTAGTGCTGGGCATCGCACTGGCCGTGTTTCTTTTCTTCACGGTGCTGATGGGCAGAGATTCAGTCCCCGACTTAGCTCTGCAGGACTACACCGCAGAAGAAAGGGTTGAGCTCCTGATGCGATATGCGCCGAGTCGGTACGACTCCGAAATGCCGCACCCCTCCATCGGCTCCGCCGACCAGGTATGTGCGCTGTGCACGGACGGCTTTGTGTACGTGCATGTTGGCCAGCCACGTTCCCGTACCGACACGTGCGGTGCCGGTGTTCACAGACTGGTGCCGGCGCCTGTGTCGTGGAAGCCAGAAGGCGGCGGCATTGCCCTGCAGTGCGAGGGGGTGTTGGATGAGCCGAGCACTCGTCCCTTTCACTCCTCCGCTGCTGTAGCTGCGTGCGTGGAGCATCTTCTCCATCTCGGACTTCTCGCCGTGCAATCCGGTAAACAGGAGCAAACCACCTCAATGGGCTCGAGCCGCGACCGGCAGCTTGTTTTGGACTACGACGCGGAGGGTGCGGGTGTGTCTGTGGGTGGAGCGGGCCGGTGCCCCGCGTTCCTTGCGGAGGTGCGTCCTGCCGCTGCGCGAGCTGCCACGAAGATGGACGTGTCGTACCCGCGGCTGCCGTCGTGGCCGCTGAGCGGGTCGGTGCCGGCGTACTTCGGGACCGCACGCGTGCTGGACACGGACGTGGACAAGGACGTGCAGCCGCCGGGGTCTGTGGAGCTGACGGCGGACCTCAGCGGTGTTGTGATGCGGTTTGGCCGCGATGAGACGTCGACGAGGTCGGAGCCGTTCGAGATGGTGTGCCCGTCGCACTTCCTCTCTCTCATGGCTGGCCGCTTTGGCCGGCAGCACAATCAGTTGCAGGAGATGATGCACACGCTGGCGCTTTCGCGAAAGACGAACAGGACCTTCATCGTACCTGTGTTGGTACCCGAAAAGGAGTTGCCCTACTTGCGGTTTGATGCGCAGAAGGTGTACGGGTTCAACGCGCTGCGCCGCGAGGGCGGGTACTGCCTGTTGTCGTACGCGGAGGCTCGCGGGATTTTAAAGGAGCTGGAGAGGAGGGGGGAAGAGATGACTCTGCGGCGCTTCAACTACTACGCTGATCGGCGGCCAAATAATGATTCTGAATGGGCACGAATCAACAGCAGAGACTGGTGGCAGCTTCCGCAGCGTGCAGCGGACAATCGGCCGTCGTACAACGTGGATGCGTGGCTGGAGGACTGGAAGGCACAGGAGCCGCCGGTGACGACTGTTGGAGACACGCGCGCTGACGGAATGAAATTCATCGAGTCTGAAGGGGACTTCACCGTGAAGGACGTGTTCCCTGCTGGCGACGAGGGCCAGTACGTGCGGATGGCGTGCATGCGGAGAGCACTGGCGATGATGGTGGAGCTGCTGTGCGGCGACCATATGAGCGTTGCCGGAGCGAAGGCGCAGCCTCGACTAGCCATGCTGTCGGCCCGCATGGCGTTTTACGCGCGCCCTTCGCTGAAGGAGCAGACGCGGATGACGGGTCTGCTGCGTCCCTCCGAGCCCGTCTTCTCGGCGATGAGTCGCCTTGGTGGTGCATCGCTACATCGATTCGGTCGGCTAGAGGACACGACGGGTACCGCGTTGAAAGCGACCCCCACACCCGCCAACTGGAAAAAGGTGATGGGCTTCCACCTTCGGCGCCGCGAAGGTACCTGCCGTGTTGAACTACAGAGGATCGGAGGCACCGCCTTCGCGCTCGACGGGCTCTATCAGCTGGACACAGTTGATCCGAGCTGGTCGACGCACCACTCCACGACCTCGGCCATGCTCATGGATTGTAACATGAATGAGTTCATCCTGGTGGAGCTGTACCGGCAGTATACGCAGTGGATGCGTGTGGGAAAGAGCAGCCTTCTTGACGACGAGGTTCCGCTCGTCTTCCTGGCACACGACGAAGCCAGTGCCTCCATCCCGGCTGCGTTGGAGAATCGCCTACAGCTGCTGCGTGCACAGGGAAATGCAACGTTCTTTGGCACCGCTAATGCGCTGCCTGCGCGGTTTGTGGCGACGTACGACCGTCGGGCGAATGCGACGACCCACAAAGGCGTTAAGGTCGAACTCAGCGAGTCGCAAAGACGGCAACGAGGGAAAGGCGCTGCACCTAACCAGCATGTTGAGCAGCAATTTGGGCAGCTTGTGGGGCGTCTGTACGATGCTCTTCATCAGGAGATGGCCACGATGGCGGTTGACTTCTTTGTGCTGACGAACACGGGGGTGTTTCGAGGTAGTATGCTCTCTTCTGTATCGACGAATGTTGTGATGCGTCGTTGGGGCCGTGGGCTTGTCTGTCACGGCGTGTTGCCCGGATACTTGGAAACGTACTACGCACCCGCCCTGGGGTGAAGAAGAAGAAAAAAAAAATACTTGCCGTTCCTTTCTCGTCTTGTCCCCCCGCAGCTCTTTTGCACCCATTCGAATTTGATCAGGGTCTCTTCACAGACTGGCATGGTGACCGCACAAAAAGTGTGCATATTTGTCGTTTTTTTTTTTTGGTCAATGCACTCGTATTTTTCTCCTTTATTTTTTGCTTGCTATCATTTAAAAGCAAAACAAAACAAAAAAGCGGGATCCGCGTATATTTTTCTTCTTTTACACCGAGCACAAGAGTTGCCGAGCAGCCCCCTTTTTTAGAGAAGCAGCTTTAACTCAATTCGTTTAAACAGGAACAAGAAATCATGGAGAGGTTCATTGGAAAATGGGCATATTATTACTCTTTTTTTTCATGTTTACCGTGGGAGCCCTTTCGGGTTTATTACAGTGTTATCGTGGATGGGCGGTGGCACACGATTTCGAATGGCATAACAACAAAAGTGGAAAAATATATTTTTTTTTTGTATAATAATCTTTTTAGGAAACCTATCCATCATATGCCCGTATATGCTTTGATTTTAATTGCGCATCTGGCACAAGAAGTACTCCTTTATTATAAGCGGAAAGGTCACAAATGTGGGATACGATCCCTGTTCAGCTTAGATGAGAACGGTAAAACCAAACTGTTTCCAGTCCGCTTTTTCTCTCTTTCACGTTCTCTCTGCATTTATTTATGCGTGCAGCCTCCACATACTCTGAACACTAGGCTTCACACTGCTACATATACATATGTATACATATTTTGGTAGTTGAGTAGACGGGCTCTTGTGATGCCCCACTCGCTTCATCCTTCTCCTACGGCCCTTTTGTTGAACATCAACAACAACCAGCTACAACAGAATCATCCTAGCGTAGTGTGGATCTCCTCTGTCTGAGAGTTGCGTTGTTTGTGTATTGTTGCGTCGCTTCTCTACTATTGCGGCCTTGCATCCCCCTTTAAATGGAACAACCGCGCAGCCTTCATAGATTCCAAGAAAACGAACCTCCGCATATTCATAAAGTAGATCTTCGACAAAACGACGCAAATATAAATAGAGCTCAGCCGCATGTGTGATGTTTACTCTTGAGTGCACTCCTCTTTCTGTTCCCTTCTCTTTCTCAATTCCGGCGTGCGTCACCCACAAAGGCTCATGAGCAGCAAATAAAGAAAGAAATGGATAATGAACACAAGATACCGTGCAAACTGAAAACGAAAAACAACAACAACTACAACAAAACATCGTATTCATCATAGAACCTACATTGAGAGATTTTCCATGATACCGACGTCAGAATGGTGAATTTTGGGGACGCTATGAGAGGGTGCACGCTGTGCAGCCTTTGGATGGAAGGTCATCCTACTCATCGCCGTCGGCCGTCGCACAGCCTTTTTATTGTAAAAGAGAGAGAAAGAGGGTGTGTTGTAATGGGCTGTCTCCCGCAGAAACGTTCTTGCGTGGGTGCCGATGAGCGATATCGCTGCTGCTCCACTTCAAACATCCATCCAAACTTCAATTATCTCTTCTGCATTCTATTCCTAATTCTTTAATTTCTTCCTGCTCTCAACTTTCCCACCATTGCTTCAAATATCTAGCAGTCATCACATAAGTGATTTAACCTTTTCTTTTGCTCATCGTTTCGACAACTGCACCTGCAATTTCTTCTTAAAGCTCTTAAAAAAAAAAAAAGAGCAACGAAAGATACGTAAAAAAAAGACAACAAAGTCGTGGCAAGGTATTAATCAGCCTAGCAACTTTTTCAAAGTGTTCATTTTTGCAAGTTGCTAGACGCCGCGCCTTTTTTGTTTTTTTATCAGAAACGAAAAACGTGAAAGCCTTATCTGTGCTCAAGCAAGAGCAGAATATTTACATATACTTTTCTTAAAGCGGATCTACTGCCATCAACACTTCAAACGGAATTGCGCCACCCAATCACCTCCCTCACACACACACACACACGCGCGGAGAAGAAGCAGAGAGAGAGAAGCACTTCAGCTCGAGAAGCTCGGTTACCTCCAGAACTGGTGAAGCGATCAGAAAACGAAAACACAATCTAGGTTTATTGTTTTCTTTTTTCTCTCTTTTTCGAAAGGAGCACGCTACGGCACGAGATCATGCACGCTACCAACCACGATTTCTCTTGCGCGCAGCGCATGGAGACGAACAGTGACACCTCTCTTGTGACGCCCATGTCCAGCCCAACATGTTACCACCACCCTGAACTTGTTGTCGTCAGTCCCAACGCTCCAACGCCAGCACGCGGAAAACGGCGGTCCACTACATCGCAGAAAACAGCTACAACACCGTGGTGTGCGTTCCGCCACAAGTATCTGCGCGTTCTCATTCCGCTGACGCTGTTAACACTCCTAGTCTTGTCTTTCTCTTCTGTAGCCTCTCTTGGCGGCATGTTCACGGCAGTCGATGCAGTTCCTCTCATTGTACAAGCCAAGGAGACGCGTGCGTGGACTGCGTCGCTGTCGGTGGTGGTGTCGCACGAGGCGCCGCTGACGTCACTGGACCAGATACAGAAGCGGCAACGTGCGGATGGCCTTGCGGCGAGCACTGCGATGCGGCGGACGCAGCTGCCGTCGTGGACGATGCACGTTGTGGAGGCGGAGTGCGCGGAGTGCCTGGACAGTGCGACGCACGCGGCTGCTGTTGCGCGGCAGCTGGGCAACGCCCCTGCACCAGCGAGCGGTGCGGCTGTGTTCGCGACGCCGAGCGCGCCGCTGGGGCTTGCGGGGCCGATGCTGTTTGCGATGGCGAGCGTGACGGACGACGTTGCGGTTGGCGCGGAGCTTTCGCTGTGGAGCTGGGTGGGGCGGTCGTACGGGGTGCGGCGCCACTTCGCTGGTGCGTCGCCTGCCGGTGTGAAGGGCGGGACGACGCCGTACCTCGTGGTGATGGGGATCCCGTCGACAGACCAGCCGATCCGTGCGTCGTTGCGCGATGCCCAGCGTGCGACGTGGCTGTCGTACCGGGACGTTGCGCGGAGCGAGAACGACTTCAACGGCGCGCTGCTGCCGCTGTATATCTTTGCCGCCGCGGAGCGTGAGGTGTCGCAGGGCGTGACGGACACGTCGCCGCTGCTGCCGACGGTTGCGGAGTACGAGGCTGCGTCGGCGCTGCTGCTCCCGCGCCACGACGACGACGACGAGATCGGTGGCGGCGACGATGACGGCACCAACGTTGCCGCTACTGTGCCGAACTACAGTGAGCGTCGCGTGCAGCTGGTGTCTGATATGGGCCACATCGCTGCGGGTGATGCGCGTCTTGCCGGCTCGCCCTGCGCTCAGATTGTTTCGGTGGCCGTGACTGGCGACGGAGCTGCTGACAACTCGATGTGGCTGTCGGAGCTTGCGTCTGCGCTGTCGCTGCCGGTGCGTCCCGCTGCTGTTGCGCCTGCTGCGTTCATCTGCCACGCGTCGACTGCGCTGTGGCAGGAGGCGCTCGCGCACCGCAACATGTTGTGGGTGGACATGATGACGGACCGGCGTCCCACCTCTGGCAAGAAGATAGGGCAGGGCGGGAACTGGGGCCTGCCGGTGGAGGTCGGGATGACGCAGAAGCTTGTGCTGTGGCTGGAGTACGCCTACCACGCCTTCCCGGACGTGCCGTACATCATGAAGAGCGACGACGACACGTACCTGAAGGTGCCGCAGTTCGTCAGCGACATCCGCTACATCCGCGCGGGCTACAAGGGCGAGCGTGTGCCAACGATCGCCAATGCGCCACGCGATCCCGCTGGCATCGAGGAGACGGAGGAGTGCATTTACTGGGGGAACAAGCTTCGCAATACTAACTGGAATCGCCTTCGCTACCACGCTGGCAGCGGTTACATGCTGCATCGCCGCCTGGTGCAGGTTTCATTGGAGATGTCCGACCGCCGTAACGCACAAGTTGTGCAGCTGGCTGGTACTCCGTTTGATGCGAGGAACCGCAAGCGGTATATTGACTTGGTGATGGACATCGAGGATGCATTCGTGGGCAATCTGCTGCGCGGCAGGCGTCAACGCATTCGTGATGTGTGCCCCTTCCACGCGGCCACCTATGTGGAGGAGGACAGGATGCGCCACATGGACACCCACAAGGGTAGGAACGTGGAGTGGGCGACTGTACTGGTGCATCACTGCACGCCCTCGGATGAGTACTACCTGCACTACTACTTTCAACATGAGCATCAGGTGGCGGAGAGGGCGGGTGCGTTTAACAAGAAGATCGAGTCCAAGGCCAAGGCAGCGGCGCGGCGATGGATGTCGACGAATGTGGCGGCCAATACAACGGGGAGGCGCGTCCTACCCAAGGCCCGTTGGACGAGGACGAGCAAGCTTGTGACCTCATTCATTTCTGAAGGTGATAATGTGAGTGTGTACAGCGTGCCATACAACACCGTTAAATTCAAAAGTCTCGATAAGGCACGGTTTTCCAATGTCCCAAAGTAAAGCAGTTTGTCGTAAAGAAAAGTCAACACCAGTTGCGACTATCGCGTTCTGGGAATCTTTATTTATCTGTCCGTGCGCGGATAGTGAGCCTAAAAAAGTAATAATAAAAATAAAATAGTGGTTTTTGTTTCATCCTTTGTGGGATATCATGCTTTTTTTCATTCATAGCTGCTTTTTGTCTTTTGTGTTTCTTCAAGCGTCAGGCAGTTTCGCGTTGTGAGCTGCGCTTCTCTTCTTTTTTTTAGATTTGTTTCCCTTTGTCCTCTCTCTTTTTGCATGCGGTGATGTATCTAGTTGGGGAGCCTCCATGGGTTTGGTCCCCACTGACTAGCATTCCATGAAGTCCCACGTCTCCATCTCCGTCTATTTGCATTGCATTTGCTCTAACGCTGTCTTTTATTTATTTATTTGTTTATTTTGTTTTCATAGCGTATCATGGTGGCCCACATTTTGCCTTTTTTCCGCGTTTCATCTCCGCTTGCTTTTTTAATGTTTGTATTTGCTCTCTCTCCTCTTTCAATCGGGCTAAACATATTGAGCAGTTTTGAGCTGGGGAAAAAAAAGTAAAATCTGGTACGGGTGCCATTATGCATAGATAGAGGCGACGGAAGAGTGATCAGGCCTGTACAATCTCACACGTATGACACGTCCACGAGCTTTTATCCGTAGATAAGTATTCTTTGTCCTTTTGCGTTGTGTGTGTGTTGTGCTGCTTTCTTACAAATATATGCTCTTGCATATATGGTTTTTATTTATTGGTTTAATCAATACCTTTTTGCTCTATATTGTGTGAATCCGAAGCTTTTCAGTACGCACACACATAAATAAATAAAAATTGAAAAAAGAAAACAAGAGTTTTGTTTGATTATTATTGTTTGCTTTGTGTGTCCTGCTGCTGATTCAGCTCGTTTGACTTTTTTTTTTCTTTTCTTCTTCCTCTTCTGGGCAATGAAGGATCGTTGACCGGGTCGCGAATTTTTATTTGTTTTGTACAACGTCTTCGACACACGGGATCCGGACATGCTATAATGATTCCTCCAAAGGAGGGTTGAGATGCTTCTATTATCTTTTTTCTTTTTTACTTCGGGAAAACAAAATATGTCTTTTCTGTTTTTTTTGACTCTTAATTATGCTTTGATCTTTAAACCAAAAAAACCCCTCTTTTTCTTCTTCTTTTCCGCCTTATGACCTGTTAAAGCTCGGCTGGTGGCGACGCGCAGCTTTAGCTGGTGCAACGCCCGGGACGCGCGGACACACACACACACACACACACACACAAAGAGAAAAAACAAAAAGGAGAGAAAGAGGAAAGCAACAGGGGAGCATCCGTATCATTTTTTCAAAATTTATTTCATTTTTTTATATCTGTGCGTGTAGCAGAAAAAAAAAATCAAAAGATTTTCTTTCTGTGCTGGCTTGGACTACAACACCTGTAAATTGTGTGTTGTCGTCCCTTTCTTGCATCCTTGCTGTAATACCGCGAACCACTTTATTATTATTATGATTATAATTATGATGATTATTATATATATACTCGCTTTTGTTTTTCTTGCAGAGAAGCCTTCACGGCAGTCTGTTGTTGCAGCACGGTTTACATTTCTCTTACAGCGATCTCACCGACTTGTACAACCACGAAACGGGCCAATATTTTTACTTTCATGAAGGATGTACTTATGCAAAAGAGAACCCGAACAATTAAACAAACAAACAAACAAAAAAACTTCCTATTACAACATAACGTGGATGCAAGTGTTGTTCTCGTGCTCCTTTCCTTTTTTTTTTCTTTTGGACCGTAAGTAGGCTCTTATTTCTTGTGTTGTGTTTCTTTCTCTTTCCTCAGTTTTTTTTTCTTAAAGAAAAAATTAAAAAAATGCAACGGATTTAGAAAACGAACACGAGAATGATCAAGCGACGATGGTGAATACTAATCTTCAATCCGACTTTAAAACCACAAAAGCGAAAAGCAAAAAAAAGAAAAGAAGTTTTACAGTGGTCTCGTAATTTTGATTTGCGATAGGTCAAAAGGCAAAAAAAAGAAAAAGGAAAGCACTGCTGCATGCCTGAACCTTTTCGAGTATCGATATTTAACATATATTTTTTTTTCACCCTAAGTCTCTCTCTCTATCTATTTTTTTCCCCCAGTATTGCTTTGTCATTGATGCCGTTTAGTGCAACCCCCTTATTTTTTTTTCTGCCACAAAGTCCCGTACTTTTGCTTAAACTACTTCTTTAAAAACACATTTGTCTTAGGTATATATTTCTATTCTATATATATTTCTTCTAAAAAGTATTTTTAAACTTCAAACACTTTTTTTTTTTTTTCTGCTTTGCAGTGAAGTGACTGAAAGCGATCGTGCGCGAAGCCCGTCTGTGTCAACCGGCTCCATTTGAGCTGCAAGATAAACGTTTCTTCTCTTTAATGATAGTGAACTTTTTTTTTTCCTAGGCGATCGAAGTAGCGCATTTTCTCGTCAACGGATCACTACGCACAGCCATTGATGTTTATGCAGGCTTTTTTTTTTTGCGAAACAAGCTGCATGTGGGCCTTGTACGGTTGTTGAGAAACCTGCCCTATGTGCCTTCATTTCAGCTTCCCTGTACCAATAGGCGCGAAAAAAAATAAAGAATGAAACATCAAAAACTGTGTATAAGGCATAACGCAGACAAACAAACAAATAAATAAACAAACAACAAGAAATATATATGAGAAGACTGGAAAGGCAAGGGACCGTACAGAGATCGCGTGAACGTATGCGCATGCCAAGCACGAGGAGCCGAAGTATAGCGAATTAGCTAGCGGTGGGACAACCCTTCTTGCCCGCAGCTGCGTAATCCTTACCACGTCCATGGGCCTGCATCTCTGAACACATCAGGGATTTTTTTTTTCCCTTCCCTTTCGGCGAATTGAGGCTTTGTCTGTCTTCCAACTTTGGAAAAAAAAAAGAAAAAAAAGGGATGTGCGCGCGGGAGAAGACGTTGGTTGCGCATTCTACACGTTCGTTTGCGCCTTCTTCCTGCAGTGTCGTATGATGAGATTCACCTGTGCATTTGCTCCAAGATGCACAGACGTTAAGCGGACGCCCTCCGAAATAAACGTAACAGTAATAAGTAAACGCTTCATCCACTTAGACAAGCGAGTGCATAATGACACGAATTAAGGTAATTTGTTTCGGTGTCTTCACTCAATCTATTATTATTATTATTGTTTCCCTTTTGGCTTTCCTCTCTTTTTCTTCAGTTTTTCTCGCTTAATCCTCAAACTGCTGCTTTTTCATTCTCAAGCTCTTGGGTAGACTGCGAGTCTTGACTACGGTAACCTTCACACAGCGATACGCAACTTTGCTTTTTGTTTTTGCTCTTCATCTTAACCACCTGCCGCATAGTCTTTCTCTAAACGCTTGAAAAACAATAATATATATACATATATTTATAAGAACGCAGCAAACACAGCGAAGAAAACGCACAAGGCGTGGGACCGCTGAAGCAGAAAGGACAGCGTCTACTCAAGGCTTGCAAGCAGCAACAACTTCTTTCGTACATTGAACTTTTTTTTTTTTTTTCTGTTTGGACTCAGGTGGAAGGAAACAGAAACAAACACACAACAACACAGAAGAAAATTGCGAGTGACTTCCACTGACAAGCCGACGTGTTGGTGCCGCTTAGCATCACCCACGCGCACCGAAAGGGAAAATCTTTATCTTTTTTTCTCCTCACTCTTGAAAAGAGAAGCGGCCTCACTCTCTTGCTCTCTCTCCCTTCCAACCCCAATAACGTTCCGGACCTACTGTTGCTACTCTGAAATGACCTTGAGGCGACACAATACCGCTCATGATGCAGAACCGCCCTCGTCGCCGACTCCTTCCTTCTCTTTCTCCACTGCTCGAAGCTATAGTCCGGCCGACGTGCTCCTTCTCGCGCCAGCAACCATATCTTTCAAGGGACTTACCCAATGGGAAAGACTGGTGAGCTGGCTGAGGATGCGGCCAACGGGTAGCCACCGAACTGGCACCTCCAACAAAAGCTGCCGTGCCTTGCAGGCGCTCGCGCTGCTCACCGTCGTGCTGTTGTCTCTGGGCGCCTTACAGTGGGCGGCGCTGACGGCGGACGACGGCACTGAGGCACCTCTCGCAGCAGAAAGCGAAGCCGATGCGCTTGCGTGGACTGCGTCGCTGTCGGTGGTGGTGTCGCATGAGGCGCCGCTGACGTCACTGGATCAGTTTCAGAAAGTAATGCGGTTCTCTGGCCTTGCGTCGAGCACTGCGATGCGGCGGACGCAGCTGCCGTCGTGGACGATGCACGTTGTGGAG
>JASAOD010001676.1:0-14598 GCA_030849845.1 Crithidia brevicula | reverse complement strand
ACACTGGCCGTGCCACCGGCCCCACAGCAGCAAAACGCCATGTCTGCTAGTGCCCTAGTGAGGAGAAAAATAAAGGAGAGAAAACACCAAGAATTACAATGAAACGCGATGCACACTGTGGCGCTATCGTTCCGTAACGGTGTATATATATATATTAAGAAGTTTTGAGGTAAATAAGAGGGCGAGCGCGCATGCAGAACGTGTCTCTGTGGTGTGTGTGTGTGTGTGTGTGTGTGTGTGTGTATGTGCCTGCTTGTGCGTACGAGTGAAGGCGAAATAAAAGTCCAACGACTAAAGGACTATTATGCCACCGCTCGAAGAGTGTTGAGGGCTCAATCGAAGGCACGGATACGCAGATACAGCGAATTCGTGATAGTATACAGGGATATGATGAAGAGTGATGATGGAAAGCAGCAGTCGCGAGATGTAAAACAAACAAACAAACAAACAAAAAGAGGAAAAGAGAGGCCTGGTGTGCCACAACAACGCTACTTCACCGTTGAGAAAAAATAAAATAGGAGTGGCGCAACGGCAAAGGAATACAGTGAAAGACCGTAAGCAGAAAGCCAATTTTCTGAAATGGCAAGACGACCGAACTACGTGTGCGTGCGTGTGTGTGCTTGCGTACGCTGAGCCTTCCGATCAGCACCCGCACAAGAGAGACGAGTGCAACAGAGAAAAACAAAACGGGAGAGAAAAAATTAAGTTGTCTCGCTGTATCGTGGAAATACAAAGAACTGGGAGTAGCAACAACGTATCAACGCAAGAAGATGGTCAGAAGAAAGGAAAGAAAAATAATAATAATAAAAGGAAGCGGTCTATTATTCTACAGAAGGTGCGTCGTCTACCAGGGAAACCCAAAAGTACCACAGAGAAGAATAGTTTCACCGTACAAACAAATAAAAAAGGCGATTGGTGTACCTTGCAGCTGGCCCCCACGATTCAAAAAGAACAAATGGCCTTTGCAGCTCAAAGTCGGACGTAAACTTCTTTGACAAAGAAAAAAAAAGTAAACCCAAGAAAAGTGAATGAGAGCGTCCTTGATTCGACTGATGAAACAAAGAGGCCGGTGATGAGGTTTTTAAAATCTTTTTCCTCCTGCAATTCTGGCAACTGATGTGACGAAAAGATCAAACACGAACAACGACTGGGTAAGGTACGGGATGTTCACAGACTTGCGTCCGCAGCGAAACTGCCCTTCTTATTATTTTTGTTTTGCTCAAAAGGGAAGAAGAGAGAGAGAGAGAGAGAGAGAAGAAATGAAGACATTAATGCACACACCAAGGAGCAGCAATAGAGCAGCAGTGAGGATCGCAGAGGGGAAAGGCGGAAGGGAAAGTGGGAGCTCTAGAGGACGACCAGGGCTGGTTGTCGTGCAGAGCATACACGCATGAGGAGGCAAGGAGCTGAGGAGCTGCGCACGCCTTCTCTTCCATTAAAAAAAAAATAATATTAATACTTTCGACACATAGTCCCACGTCGGGTGATGTACGAGAACGCAAATTTGTCGCTACACAAGAGTGAGAGGCGGGAGAGCTGGTCTCATATGCAACCAGGTACATTTAGCAATAGTACACTGCTTCGAATTCGAACAGAGAAGAAATGCTTTTTCTTTTATCGCGGTTGTAGTGAACATGCTGCGCACCCGAATAAGAAAAGAACACAAACAAACATACAACACCATCACTATTCTACATCGCACTTCATCACTGAACATAGGCACCAGAAGAAAGAAGGCAACACTCAGCTAACATCGTCGGTGGCTTCGTCTCGCCATCAGCCTCAAGACTCGATTCAATAAAGAGAAAGGATGAAATTAGAAAAGGGGGAGAACACGCTCTGTATTTTGAATACGAGAAAAGGCACGCATGCACATCCTCAAGTGACCTAAAATAAAGCGGTTGTGATGCCCGCAACATCGAATGGTCCACAACATAAACCACAAAGAAAGCAGAAGTTATCTGCGCTGCAACACGAGAGCTTCATCATCCTTCGACTGATGAGCCTTCTTGATCAGCGCCATCTTAGCGGCGCCTTGTGTTGCTCACTGTAAGGGTCTTGGAAAGGTCTTCTTCATCGCGCAGCATCGACCCGATACCCGTCAGCATCTCTAAAATCTCATCGGTGTCATCGCGCTGCTTTTGCAGCAGCATCCGAACGCGGGCAACGTACTCGTCGACGGAGTCGGAGTCCTCAAAGCGCTGAATGGCTGTGATCTCCTCCTTGATCCCGGTCATCTTGGAGTCGATGTGGCGGCGGTGCAACGCGATCAATTTCTCTTCCGCCTTGGCAATCTCCTCCACCACGTACGCATGCACCTTCCGCACCTGCCGCTCCTCGTCCCGCTTCAACTGTCCCACCTCCTCGGTGGTGGGGGGCTCGCTGCCGGTCTCGTCGACGTCATCGTCCTCGTCTTCCTCGTCGTTGGACTGCAGGGCTGCGATGTGCTGCTGCACGATGGTAGCGATCTTCGGGTCCTTCACCTTCACCGCGGCCGATGAAGCCGGGGGCGGGGGCGGCGTCCCGCTGCGGCCCTGCGAGGGGCGTCGCGCACGCGGCTTGGCAGCCTGCCGCGGAGCACCACCACCACCACCACCACCACCAGCGTTGTTATTGTTGTTGTTATTGCTGTAGTCGTCGTCGTCCTCCGGTGAGGCAACGGGGGACTGGTCTGAGGCAAAGTCGGCCACCCAGTCTGGGCGATTCTTCGCGCCGCCCGCCACGGCGTTCTCCGCTGGCTTGCGCCGAGGCGCCGCAGCTGCCCGGCGCGGGGCGGGCGTGTTCGCCACCTGCTCCTTCTTGGCTCCCCCGTTTGCACCACCACCGAGGTCCTTCACGCGCTGGGTGTAGCGAAGAGTGTTGAGCGTGTTCACGCCGTGCTGGGAGGAGGGCGAGATGGTGGCGATCATCGTCGTGCGGCTGTTCCCGGTGAAGGAGTCGCGCAGCACCTCGGTCAGGATTGAGCCACGGAAAGGGACGTGGCTCTTGCCCATGCCAAGTGCTCGGATGCACTCCTTCAGCGCCAGCAGCGACTTGTTGATCTCCGCGCCCTCCATGCGTGTCTTGCGGTCGCAGTCGAAGGTGTCCGCACCGCGCTCGTTGCCCGCGAGGTCGATGAAGGAGATGCGGCCTATTGTCTTTGGCCCGCGACGGGCGTTGGTGCTTTTCGTCTCCCTCACTTCTATTTGCAGGACCGCGTGGGAGCGGCTACTCTCTGAGTTGGCACTGGTTTGACCGGCCGCACGGTAGGCGCTTCCCGCTGTGATCACGTCGAAGATCTCCTGTATATCCGTGACCTGGTGCTCGCTCAAACCGCAGATGTTAATCACCTTATCCCCGTCCTCGCGCGCAAAGAGACGCTCGCGGTCGTTCAGCAGGTCAAAGATTTTGCGGCCATAAATTTCGTAGAAGGACACAAACACAGCCGCATTTGTGTTGTTGGCCCTGATGAAGATCTCTCGCGCTGCGATGGCGTACAGGCCGGGCTCCTTAGCGGAGCCGAGCATTGTGTGCGTCTTGCCCGATCCCGTCTGCCCGTAGGCGAAGCACGTGGCATTGCCGTAGCCGAAAACGGTGTCGATTAGCGGCAGGCAGCAACGTTCGTAAATGGCAGCGTTGTTGCACTTCTCGCCAAAGACCTCGTCGAAGGTGAAGGTGTGCCGGTCGGTGTAGGGCGATAGGTCGTACTTGATCTTCGGCTCGTTCACGATGCAGAGGGGCGAGGGCGTCTCGACAATGTCCATCTCCGGGTCAGGAATCGGCCGCTTCCGCACCGCTACACAAATGCGACTACTGATGCTCATGGTGGAAAAAGTAAGAACAATGATAATAACAATAATAATAAGAGTAACAAACAAACAAAAAACACAAACACAACGAGAAAGGAGCGGGAAGGGCAGCGAGCTACCGCGATGAGGATCGAAGAAGGGAAAGAGAAATTAAAGTCGCTCACGCGGCGTAGTTGATACGTTTATTTCCTTAAGTGTAAAAGTGAATTGGAAGATAGAAAGTAATGCTGGCGCTTCGGTATGCGTAGTCGCCAATAATAATAATAATAAATAAATGCAACCACCACAAGAAATGAGAGTGTGTATCAAGGAGACAACAGAGATAGTGTTCTTTCCCGCCCGGTATCGAATCTGCTGATTCTCGGATTGATATGTGCCTGTCTAGTGAAAAAAAAGGAAATCAACAGCTCGCGTCTCTCTCTCTCTCTCTCCGTGTATAGTTGAGAGAACAACTTGTCAAGCTGGGTGTGATGCCGCTGAGTCGGTGGAAATAAAATAAAATAAAATAAAGACCGTTCTCTATGTATACGTCTATCTACAAGCTTTGTGGCGAAGTGAAATTCCACCACGCACACAAAAGTAGAATGAGAAACAAAAGAGTGAAAGAAGAAGAGGAAAGTAAAGACCGGAGAACATGAAGAGGAGATACGCCATGGCGCGGCTATGGCATCGGATACAAAAGAAAAAAAAGATGAAAAGCAGTCGATGCATCCGCAGCATGCCTTGGCGCGTTCGATAAAAATTAGAAGTACGATGGAGAGGAGCATCGGGTTTCCTCAGGTCACACTACAACCTCTAAAAGAGGCGAGCGCGTGCTCACCTCCTCGTTTTTTTTTTTTTTTTTTTGCGCCAACGCAAGGTGTGTGCCACGTGCGTCCATACCCACTAAGGAAAACACGCAAGGCTGTTACACTCAATAATTCTCATTTCCTCATCTATTTCTCCATAGATGGCAAGACAGCGCGCTTGATTAGTGACGTCAGCTCAGCTCGTTATTAGTATTATTATTATTTTTTTTTTTTTTTTTTTAGTAGAAGCAACAACGGACACAATACCAATGAACGCAGTTTGATCACCTTTCGGCTGTTGCTGCTAACGGAAACACGGGAAGGGGGGGGGGGGGGGGGGAAAACACCAGCAACAGCAACACGGAGAAACAACAACAACAAAAAAACCCGTAAACGCTTTTCAAGCGCAACGTGCGCTGCACGCGGGTTGTCTACGCTGTTTGCTGCGCAGTTTCACAACGACGACCAAATGCGTGTTTTCCCTTTTCTTGATCCCTCTGTTTCCTTTTGAGCACCACAAGAAAAAAAAGGGTAGTGTCTGCGTATGACATGCGCACTCTCGTTCACTCGCTCCACAACGCAGTGCGGACGCTGCAACCTTTCCGTTCCTTCTTGACCACGCCGTCTAGACTCCACGGCAACGAGGGCACAGACGATTGTGTCCACAAACCATCACACCTACAGCAATGAACACTACAATTGATACGATTTCGTGTTTCCTCTTTTCTTTTTCTTTAATATTGATAGTTGGCTTCATTCATGAACAGTTACTACGTCCACTATTACTAGACATGTGAGACGGGGAGACGGGGGTAAAGCCGTCTAGATGAGTTCAATATCCGAGAACGGATGGAGAGATGCAGGATTGCTTTCAGGTGTGAGACACGTCTTCGCCTCCACCAAGCTACCACTTACGTAGGTTCAGCCCACCTTCCCTCACCTCCATCCTTGCCACTTGATCTCGCTCTCTTTTCTGTCTCTCCTCTTCTCCCCCGTGCACCTCCACAGAAGGTCCCCTACCGCACCCGCTCTACGAGAAGAGCATCAGGAAGGCGAGCATCAGCGCGAACAGGCCAATAGCCTCCGTCAGGGCGAAACCGAGAATGGCGTAGTTGAAGAGCATCTTCGTCAGGTTGGGCTGGCGAGCGCAGGCAATCAGCAGAGCACCGAAGATGGTACCGATACCCATGCCAACACCAGCGAGAGCGATGGCGGCGAGGCCGGTGCCGACGTAGTGCAGGCCCTGGACCGAGATGGCCACGGTGGAGGCCTTGCGGGGGGACACCACCAGCGCACTGGAGGCGGCGGCCACACGGCGGGCGGCGGGCTGAGCGAGGGCACGGCGCATCATCTTTTTTGAATAGAAAGTTTCAGTGCGAAGAGCGGAAGAGAAAAGAGAAAGAACAAGGTCGGGGTCGTGCGAGACTGAAGGAGACGCGTGCGTGGTCCGTGTGAGCTCGGTTGCGATAGTGAGAGAAGCTTTGATTTTTGTACGGCGAAAGAAGCAGAAGGTAGCGTGGACGAAAGGAGGAGGTCAACGAAAGAAAGCAGTACAAGGCGTCGATCCAGACAGAGAGAAGGAGGAGTGTGAGACAGAAAGAAGCAGACGATAGACAACCGAGAAAAGACAGAACAGCGAGAAAAAAAAAAAATGACTTGAGTTGCGAGCGCGTATTGCATAGGTCGAGCTGGACGCTGGTGTACTTCAAGACCTTGTGGCTCGCTCATTTGTTCATATGAGTGCAGCAGTACGAGATGCGTCCTCCTTTTTTTTTTTTTTTTTACGCCCACTCGTAGTGTCAGGAAGAAACTGAAAGACACGAGAGGTAGAAAAACAAACCGATCCAGAAGAGGGCAGCAACGAATCGCTTCACAAACACCACGGTCAGTGACGCCTCAGGTATGCAAGCACCACCATACCTCGATGAGAAGCCACGCGTCTTTATTTTTTTCCCCCTCTTCTTCGTGCGCCGAATGGTGGTTTAACTGCTGCTATCCAGGAGCAGACAAACGTGTTTCTACGTCCATCGCTGCGACACGCCCACTTTTCTACAATCCTCAAATCCTTTTTTTATTTTGTTGTTTTAATACGTGACTTAAATTGACCACGTCGAGAGAATTCATTTTTGCTTTCAAAAACCACTATAATTTTCTTCCACTTCTTACCTTATCCAAAACATGTATTCAAACCACCAGTAAGGAGGATCTCTTTCGATCTAGCGCAGCCCCTCCGCGAGGGGAAGAAAAAAGGAAAGGCAGATGGGAATCAGAGAAGAGAAAAAAAGGCATTCTAGTGCATGAATGCACACACCGACAGAACAAGCCCAGGCGCGTTGCAGTCACACGACTCGCGCATATTTTTTTTTTTTTCTTTATTGTTGTTGAATCGTCTTCCCCCCCTTTTCCCTCGGTTCTGATTGAGAGCGCTTACATACATGCCGCAGCACAGCGAAACAAACACGGGCATTTGCAACCAACAAAAGGGAGATAGGATGAAAAGTGGCGGCTCAGTAAAAAGAAGGAGGACGCAGAAAGGAATCGCATCTTACTTGAGGTCACTCAGCACGTTTGGGTTTGCTACAATACTAGTAAAGAAACAAAAGAACGAAAAAAAAGTTTTCTGTGTGAGCACAAAACCGCCAGCCGTATCCATAGGATAAAACAAAACAAAAACAAATACAAAAAAAAGTCAATCCGCTATTCTTTTTTCTTCTGCGACCTTGGACGACCATAGAGCTACACTTCTGTGCCGCACGTTTTATGCTTCCAAGTAACGCACATTCCGCACACTCTCTACGAGAAGAGCATCAGGAAGGCGAGCATCAGCGCGAACAGGCCAATAGCCTCCGTCAGGGCGAAACCCAGAATGGCGTAGTTGAAGAGCATCTTCGTCAGGTTGGGCTGGCGAGCGCAGGCAATCAGCAGAGCACCGAAGATGGTACCAATACCCATACCAACACCGGCAAGGGCGATGGCGGCGAGGCCGGTGCCGACGTAGTGCAGGCCCTGGACCGAGATGGCGACGGTGGAGGCCTTGCGGGGGGACACCACCAGCGCGCTGGAGGCGGCGGCCACACGGCGGGCGGCGGGCTGAGCGAGGGCACGGCGCATCATCATTTTTCAAATAGAGCGATACGGTTTTGAAGGGTGATTGACCGACGAGGAGGTAAAGCGGAAAACGCGCGAGGAAGTCCCGTGAGAATGCAGAAATCTGTTTGAAGTGAGCACGCAGGTGAGCGAGGCAATGGGGAGACAATGTCGGAGGAGACGAGGTGTATACCATGCATTGACAGAGGTGTGGTGTGAAGGGAAGGATGGGATGGAAGTAGACAGCACAGGAGGAAATGGCGCCAGTGATCAAGCAAACAAAAAAAGAAGAAGAATGCAAAGCTGATTTAAGATAGGCAATTTCGCCAGTTGGTACTTCAAAGAAAGTCCTTTTTTTCTCCTTGCAACGACGAGGGCATGGCAGCACAAACGGGCAAAGAGGTTGGGCCACTGGCGCGGACTGAAATCAAAGTACGTGATTGTCCAGCAAGGTGCGTTCGTGTCGTTTAGTTTGCCATCAATATGGCACCTTTTTTTTTGGCTTATACTGTGCATAGTGTATTTTGCTTAAATAAGTAAATTAATAAAGAATAACCCACAGAACACACAGTGTTCTTAGGTTAATTAGTATTCGATTAATCGTTCTGCGTGGTGCAGATCAGGCCTCCGTAATGGAGCAAAGTGAAGTACCTGCACCACCACGCGTTCTTCACTTTTCCTTCGTTTGAGAAACAAAACCAGCCAACCAACCGACCATCCAACAGACAAAAAAAAGCAGGTGAATATTAACATCCTGTTGTTTTTTTTTCCTTTCCAGCGTATGTGTTTCGGAGAGCCGTCCCTCTCTACCTCTGGTCGTTCTTTGGAGCTGCATCACGACGACGCCGGCCGCGGATATCGAACATGCCCCGAGAGACTTCCTGAAACGGGTTGGTGCCTTCAAAAGGATCGGGAGCCTTCTCCTTCGACTTCACCTTCTTCACCCTGCCTCGGTCCATCTCTGTCTCCCACATCGGGTCGCGGATGCGCTGCTGGAACTTTGGCGCCGTCATGGGCCGCTTTACCGTGTCGGGGGTGTCGTGCACCTTCCGCGCGTGCAGCGTGCTCACGGCATGGCGGCCAACGTGATAACTGAGGCGACTTGACGTTGTCGTTGTCTCACCTGGGCGATGTGCTGCTGCGTCTTTGCCAGCGGAGAGGCGCTTCATGGACTTGATGAGGCCGCCGTACATGGATGACTTAGTGGTGGAGGAGACCGGTGCGGTGTCTTCTTGTGCTTCCTTCTCAACGTATGCAACATCGGCCTCCTCTTCCTCCTCGTCGTCCATCCGCGACGCGGCGGAGAGGTTCTGAAGCTTATCCAGCGCGTTCAGACGCTGACCCGGCGCGGGACGCATGTGCCGCATGTACGCCCCATCACGCTGCTCGTCGTCCTCGCCATCGCTGTCCGAGTCGGTAGGGAGGCTCTCCCGCATCCGTTTCCCGTTGTGCACACGCCCGACGTTCTGCGGTGCAGCCGCCTCTGTGCTAACTTCACCCTCCTCGTTCTCCTCCTCGCCACTCACTGCGCGACGTGAGGGACTTTTCCGCGGAGCCGCACCGGTCGCTTCATCCTTGGCCTTGTTCACGGCTTCAGAGCGACGCGATTTCAAAAGAGCCTGGAGCTCGACTTCGCTGAGCTCTCTCCCAACTCCGATGCTGTCGTTCGCCATGGGCTCTGGCGCAGCACTGTGCACCGCACCGGACCAGCGGTTCTTCTCGTTCACCGCTGCACTTGGGGAGCCGTTCTTCGGATGTGCCGTAGTACGCCCCTGTGCGGCAGGCTTGGCCTTCTTCTCAGATGGCACACGCGAATAGCACAACATGTAGGCCTGTGCACGCTGCAGCTGCTCCTCTGTGAGGCGGCTGACGTGGCTGTCGTTGAACTCGTACCACATCCCATTCGACGCCTTCGCCATGGTGTAGTAGTGGCCGTAGTTAATGGAGCCACCCTCGTGCACGCAGATGGCGTTTAGCTCATACTGGCAGTCCTCCCGCGCCTCCGCGGCAGCTTGCGGCGACGATGCAGCGGCTGCTCGCCGAGGGGTGCAGTAACGCGTGATGTCCAGCACCATGGGTAACTCCACGTGCTTATTAATTTTATTCCCGGTCGGACCAAAGCGCTTGAGATGGATGAGGAGCACCGGTGGGGGGACGTGAATGCTAAACTTCTTCTTTGCCCGGACGCCGACCTCGCGCGGGGAGTGGTAGCAGCGCCCATCCAGCTCCTCGGCAAGGCAGAACTTATCGAGACAGTGCAGGAGCGTACGCCCGGCCAGCTCCACGGAGAGAATGGTGAAGGGGTCGTACGTGTTGGAGCACAGGGTCTGGCTGTCCAGCCCGTGACGAGCCCCGCGGTGCGCCTGCTGCTGCTGCGCTCGACGCTGGGCCTGTTTGGCTTCCATCTTCAAATCCATCGCCTCCTGCTGCTTGCCCGCACGCACGAGCTGCTGGATCTCTTCCTGCCGTGACCACGTCACCTGGGATAGCAAATAGCCGCCGCAGATGCGGTAGAGAGCCGTGGTGTGCGCCACGCGTGGCTGCACCTTCTTCGAGCCGACAAGACGGTGCAGAAGGGACTTCTGACACGCAAAGAGCAGCTGAACGGCGAACTCGTGGGCGTCGCTCTGCCGACCAATGGAAAAGTGCTTCGAGAGGAGGCGAAGATTTCCCATTATCTGGCCGGGACGACACGCACCAGCACCGGCACCACCACCTCCGCGTCCCGGCTGCGACGAGAGATGCATCTTCCGAAACGTCTCTGCCAGGGCATAGGCAAAGTCGAAAGGTGCGCCGAGTTGGTTATCGGCAGAGCGAAAGGTGCTCATGAAGTACTGCGCCAAGGCAGGGATATGCGCCAACGCCTGCAGCACGCTGTTCGCGAAGCAGGTGTTGCCCAGATTGACCAGACCGAGTCCCACAGGGGTGATATTCTGCCAGCGGAGGTGCAGGCTGCTGCGAAGCTGTGCGTCAGAGCACAGCTGCGTCGTCTTGTCGATGCGGCGCGGGTCGTCGTCCTCATCGCTATCGTCGTCGTCTTCGCTGCTCGGCTTGACTTGGCCGTCCTCGTTATCGCTATCGCCAGCCGCGTGATGGCGGGTGTGCTGAAGCGCATCTTTGAGCTGGCGGGTGTGTTGAGGGTTGAGCACGATGGCGCTGCGCGGGTACTCAACGACGTGGGGCTTGCGGTAGCGCTCGAACTCGATCTTGCGGAATAGAATTTCTTTCCCCACGAAGCCGAGCGAGCGGTTATGGGCGACGTCCATGCTAACAAATAATAAGTTTAGTTTCTTAACGGGTTTAGTGATAGAATTAGGGAAAGTTAAGGCGTGTTAAAGCGGTCAGGGGGTTGAGAGGGGAGCCGGACCTCCAAACTAGGGAGATGTGAGGACAGGAAAAGACGTTCGTGTGTGCGTATATGTGCGGTTCTCGTCGCTGTCGCGTGCTTTGTATTTTCCAGAGGCGCTGCAGCAACAATGCACTGCGTGTGTGAGCGTGCGTGAGTCTGTGTGGGTGTGTGACGACCGCACTTCTACGTGGGCTTCTGTGAGTCAGCAGGAGGTTTTTAATGTAGCAGCGTGAAATGTGTGGGTTTTTTTTTTTTGAAGAGAGAAGGTTTACAGGGTTGGAAAGAACATTAAGAAAAACCAAATTTGCCACGCGGGAAAGGCTATTCATTGCGAAAAATCCACTATACTCATAAGAACAACAACAACAAAAAGGGGAAAAAACTCGACTTAATTTAGAAAATAAATCAAATAGCTATTGCACTTTTTTTTCTCTTAAATCAAACTTTTACTTTGTTCCAAACTCGCCCACGTTGGTAGTGGGGGTGCTCAGAAAACGCATCACTATTACACCTTGCGGCGCGAAGCTCATTTTACACGTCGTCTTCTTCGCCATTCATTCTTTTCGCTTTTTTTTTTTGTGTGATATGGAAAGAGCAAACAGATCACGTTTCAAAATGTGACCGTCGTTGTCCTTTTCTCTCGCGAAACCCTTTCATACAAACAGAAAAAAAAAAAAAACTGCGTTGGGGACGAGACACAGGGAATGCGAGCGCATCAGCACGGCGTTTGTCAACGAAGCATAGTTCGATACCTCGATGTAAAGGAAGAGCACGATCCTTTGGGAGGAAGAACACAGAGAGAGCGAGAGCGAAGAAACAAACAAACCAAAAAAAAAAAGGTAGAGGAGGCACCGTTTCGCTTTTTGCTCTTACTGCGATGCTCCCGAGACGTCTTTTCCAAGTGGCTGTTGTGGTATGGCATTGCCGCTGACGAGCTTAAACAGAGTGCGCCGTGGCGGTGGTGCCGCGGCGGTCGGGGAGAGTGCGAGAGGGAAGCCGCTGGCGCTAGTCATTGATCGCATCCCAAAGGGTGGAGCTGCGCCTGCTGCAGAGTGAGAACTTACCATGGCTGCCGTCGACGTCGCTGAAGGAAGAGCGTGAGAGACACCGGCAACAACACTCAGCTGATCCTTTTTTCCCTGTGTGTGCGGCAGCGAAGAAGGCACAGAGGTCGTCAAAGGTATCGCTCTGTCCAGCAAGGTGGGCACCGACTGCACGCTGGTCTGCTCCGTCAGACCATCATGCGCTTCTACCGTGTGGGTGCTGCAACCACCACTCCCATCAGCATCGCAGCGGGGGCGTTTGAAGTGCAGGTTGGCTCGCAGTGGAATGCGAATCGCACCGGCGGCGCCGTTTCTCGCAGATGCAGCCTCCGGGGCAGGCGGCAGCGTTGACCTTGCGGGTGGGAGATGCGGTTTTGTGGCTGCAGACGAGGGAAAAGTCACCGGAGCAGCGACAGGCACAGCGCTTGCTGTCGACGCAGCATGTTCGCTTCCCCTGACGACTTCACGAAGAGAAGGAGGAGCGGTTGGGGCGACTGTCGCGCTGGTGCTGTTTGGCTTCGGAGTTGCCGATACAGTGGCGGGCGTCAGCGTGAACACCGTTCGTCTCGGTGGCGCTGCCGCCCCTGCAGTTGCCTTCACCGCCGTCAGCGGCACAAAGAGCGGCGAAGAGGAGGCGGGGAGCGACGCCAGCTGTGGTGATGACGCGCCATCGCTGTAGGTGAGGTCCACCACCTCCGCCACCTCGGAGACGGGCCGCGTGTGTGGTGTCTTCGGTGAGGACTTCGACGTGGTCTGCCGCAGTAAATCCAACACGGATGCCGACGTAGTCGGTGCGGCAGAACCGGGAGATTGGATGTCGCTGCCCGCAGCCACACGACGCGATGGCGCACCTGCTGCCCCGCTGTGAGTTGGCGACGCGTGCGCACCCGAGAAGGAAGAAGTGGCGGCGTGTTTTGGCAGCCGAGGGCCCGGTTCCGCGAACGCCGAGCCCATCACCGAGAATGGGACGACAAGAGACGGGGCTGCTGCCGCTGCTGCAGAGGCGACACTCGGCTGCGCGTCCCCTGCAGCCGCTCCTAACTGCTTCGTGCCGCTGCCACGGGGCAGGGAAAGGGGACTTCCCATGAGACTATCACCGAGGTGCTGATCGGGGTTGGTCGGCGTGAGCAGCAGTCCAGGGGTCTCTGCCCCATCGGGTTGTGTGGAGAATAGGCCAGACGATCGCTGGTGCTGCTGCTGTGCGTGCACACTGGGGCGAGAGGCAGGCATCGAGGAGCGTGAGCCCTCATCGCCGCGCCCGGACTGCGAAGATGAGGGCTGGGGAATGAAGCGATCTAACGTGCTCTGCTGCGATGAGCACGGAGTGGAGGCTGCGGTCGCCACACCCGCAGCTGTGCTTGCGACATCGCGCCGTGCGACGTTGCGCTTGTCCACGCCGTCGTAGAGATGCTGCTCAGCTGCACTGCTGGTGTTTTCAAACATGGCAGTTGTCACGCTTAGCTTGGTTTGCAAGAGGGGCCAGATCACGCTGTCCGAGGTGCCTTCCGCAAGGAGGTACTTGATGTGACAGGGCTGCGACTGCCCGATGCGGTGGACGCGGTCTTCGCACTGGAGATGCGTGCTGGGATTCCAGTCCAGCTCGGTGAACACCACCGTCGAGGCGCAGGTGAAGTTGTGCCCCGTCCCACTGGACTGCATGGAGAGGATGGCCACCGTGCAGGTCGGCTCGGAGCGAAAGTGCTCGGCTGCCGGCTCACGCTGCGCAGCGGGGGTGTCGCCGGAGATGTAAATGTAGTCGATGGGCTGCCGCGGGCGCACAGCCTCTACGGCAGCCTTCACGGCTTCCATCATGCATTGATGATGGGCAAAAAGAATAACTTTTTCACCCGAGTCGAGGTGCTGCTCTACGATGCTGCTGACATAGTCTTGCACGGCAGGGATCTTGGCACGTGCCGTCGCCATCTTCATCTCAAACGCGTTTGGTGTACGTGCGGTGAGGTCAGTGTTCCCACCAGCATTACTCGCATGCATCGCTGAGGAGCTCGACGCAGAGGAAGAAGAGGCGAGGCTGCGGCGCAGCGCCCCAATTTGCTTCTCCATCGCCTTCTTTTCTTTCTCCGTCACATACACGTAGAGCAGCTGTCGTGACTTGGAGGGCAACTCGTTGCCCAGTTCCTTCTTAGTGCGGCGAATCACGTAGTGACGGAGAAGGCTGTGCAGCTCGTCGGTGTGGGAGTGCCCGGTGACGTCAATGCCAAAGCGGCTGACGTACGAGTTGCAGTACCGCGCACCGAAGTGGGCCTTGCTGGGCACTATAGAGGGCTGCATGGCCTGCAGCTGCGCGTAGAGCTCCATCGGCCGCGACATCGCCGGCGTGCCGGAGAGCAGCAGCACACGACGGCTATCGCGGCAGATTCTCAGCGAGATCTGCGCTCGCTTCGCCGCCCCTGCTTTAATGTAATGGGACTCGTCCAAGATGACGACGTTAAAGCGCGCCTGCTCGACGCACTTGAGGGAGCTGTAGGAGACGATGATAACATCCTGCAGACTTGTCGCCGTCGCCTTGGTGCCTTGGAGAATTG
>JASAOD010001675.1:0-14568 GCA_030849845.1 Crithidia brevicula | reverse complement strand
AGCAGCGCCGCATCACGCCGCGCGAGCAGCTCCGCAAGTACCTCATCCGCAACCGCTACATGTCCCAGCTGGTACCGCAGCGTCGGTACATGGTCATGACCATTATTCTGATCCTTCTAAACTTCTACTTGACCATTCAAGCTGTGGTGGTGGCGTACCTTGCAGAGGAGATGACGGACGGCAAGAAGCGTGGCATTGCCATTGGCTCCATCGTCATTGTTTTGCTTATCCTTGTGCTGGTGATTCCTGTGAACGCCATTGACGGTCCGACGGAGCAAGATAAGCAGGTGATTGCAGCGGCGAAAAGGAAGGAGGAAGAACTACGTACGATGCAGGAGGAACGATACCGTCAGCGGCACCTCAAGGCACGTGCGACTCGCCGATTCACGCACAAAGCCACTGCGGAGGACAAAGGCAAGAACTCGCACGAACCCGCCGCGGCGCCAGAGGAAGACGTGGAGGTGCGAATGAACGATGGCAACGAGGAGAAGGAAGGAGAACACTCGTCTTGTGGTCAGCCTCATGCTCGGGGTTCTGGTCCACCAAGTACCCCAAGTGGCCCCTCTCTTACCGATGACGTGGATGAAGCAGCGAACGTGGAGTTGGCCACCCCTGTAGAAGTAGAAATGCCGCCCATGAAGCCGAAGAACAACACCGGTGCTGCTGCCCATCCATCTCCTCGTAGCCGACGCGGTGGTGTCTTGTCCAACTCCGTCGGTCTTCCCCTGTACGAGCCCGAAGATCCGGAACGTTTGCTGCTCAACGTGTACATGGACGAGGACGAGGACAACGAGAAGGAGCAGGCGACAAAGATGGACGCGCAGGCGCGTTCGCAGTCGGTGCTTTCTCATCGCCATCGCGACACCAACGCGGCCACCAACAAGCCCGCAGAGAACCTCACAAAGCACAAGACACACGACGTAGACGATGAGCAGACTTCTTCAGTGCCTGTGAATCAGCGCCAGCTCTCTTTCACTGTCCTAGTGGATGGGGATCAAAGCCCATCCCTGCGCGGGTCTCTCGGCCACACCCGCAGCCCTCTTGCGGACTCACGACAAGTGGAATTCAAGCAAGCGCCGCCCTCCACCTACGACAACCCGCGTGTGGAGACGATCACCCTCTGCGGGGAGGTCTACGTTGCCCCGGTGTACCAGACCACCTTCTGGGAGAGCCTGACCTACCTGGACATGTGGATGATCGCCTACACAACGATGTGCGTCTGGGGCGTGGGCCTGACCATGGTGGGCAACTGGAACATCTATATCATGCTGCTGGCGCGCTACGGTGCTATGGAGCAGAAGCACTACATCCTCTTTGCCGCCATGGCCGGCGTGTCCACGGCTGGCGGTCGCGTCTTCCTCGGCATGTACGAGCGCATTCTGACTGTGATGCGTGTACGTGCGGGTATCATCGTGGTGCCCACTCTTCTCTGTCCCATTACTTCTGTCGGCCTTCTCATCGGCACCATCTTCTGGATTGCGCTGCCCGGCGACAAGGTGCTTGTGCTGGCCTACCTGATTGGCCCCGCCTTCTACGGTATGAGCACCAGCATCACACCTTACGTGCTGGGCACCATATTCGATCGCGACCTCGGCATGCACTACGGCTTCTGCTTCTTTACCGGTGCCATCGGCTTCGTGCTGTGCTACTGGTGCTCCTGGTATCTGACCTACGAGAACCAGACGGTGCTGACCCCGCGGGGCTACCTCTGCGTTGGTGAGCGCCGCTGCATGAACCGCGCTGTGGGCATCTACGTTGCGCTGGCCTTCTCCTCTGTCATCTCGTCTTTCATTGTACACCGGCGGTACTCGAAATTGGTCTCCGGGAAGCTGGCGCATCGTCGTGTGATTGTGCCACGGATCAAGAAGCTGTTTAAGGCCTGCGGATGCGGAGGCGGCGAAGGCGCGAAGGCGGCGCAACCCGCGAAGAAGGACGCAGTGAGCGCTTAGACGACTGAAGGAGAGAGGCGATACTTTGTCCAAGCCGGAGAAAAAAGAAGGAAAGCCACACCATGGCGCACCGTTCTAAATTGCACTGTGTGATGAAATCACTTGAATCAAAGGGAGCTATACGCAGAAATCTATAAGACAGTGCAATGCAGCCACCTCACTTGACCACATCGAGAGGCAACTTCCTCTTCGAAGTACCCTTTTTTTTCTGGATAGCTGAAGTGCTTCTCTAAAGTCTACATGTAATGCTGTTCGCTTGACTCTAGACCTTCAGCTGAGTTCTTAAGCTTTCCTCTTATTTGATGTCTCCTCGTTTATGAATAACGAAAAGAGAGGGGCTTTCTTTTCTCTGTTCTGTGTGTTGTTGGTATTTGTGTCTGCAAGAGAGACGATTGAAAGAAAGTGCAAAACTCAGGCATCAAGAGGCCACAGATGCCACCAAAAGAGAGAGCATTGACTGTGGTGCTATCTCATTAAGGGAAGCTACACTCAGTGAATCTTTACCGAGATCTGTTTTTGTGTTTTAGTCCTTTCTTCTAAATTATAGCTTCTAAATTCATCTAAAAAGTAGTGAGGTGCAGCGCGAAAAAAAAAAACACCTTAATTGCAAATGCACAGAGACAAAATATTATAATTAGGGTACTCTCAAAGACACACACAATTCTAAGAGACGACTTTGCCACAAATCTATACACGACGGTATTGTAGATGTCTTGCTTTAATGTTTTGTGTGTGTGAGTTTGTTTTCAGAGGCTCAGATGCAGCAACGCCACGCTGCTTTCTTTATTTTTTTTTTCTATTGATCCCTCTTGAACTCACATCTACTAATAATAATAAATCCTGCTTGAGTTGTGCAGCAGGAACATAGATGCATTGGTTGTCTTAAATTAAGCCGCACGACGATGGGGTTCACTACTGCAGTAGGAGCTACGGGGGGGAAGTAGGAGCTACAGGAGAAGCAAAGCCTGTTCTTTCCCGTTGTTCCCACTCGGTCTTTTGCACTTATTTTTCACGCACTAGCCTGTAGGAGTTTTTTTTCTTTTGTTCAGTATCTGTAATCAGCGCAACAGTACTTTTTTTTTCCGGAAGTATTCGATCCTAGCTGGGCTACTGTTCTCTTCCTCTTCGTTTCATTACATGGGTATTTTATGTTCTTTCTTCTGAAGTCAATGCAGAAGCCTCTTTTTATTCCGTCTTCTTGTGCAATGAAGAGCACGCCAGATAGAAAGAGTGCTTGGCTTCTCTTTGCGCTATGTAGTAAGGCCGCAGCTTTCCTTTTTCTCTCACTCTTCACCTCCCTCCGTGTAGTAAGTTTAATGTCCGTTGCGTTTTGCTCTCTCTCTCTCTTCCTTTTGCTGTTCAATAGACGTATAATACGATGCGATGTTAAGAAACAAAAATGTGTGCTTCTCACTGTTGCGCAAATACACTTACAGCTTCTGGAGAAGATATTTATACGGGTATCAACAAAGCATCTCACACTGCTGCCGATCTTAGATGGTGTATGCTCTATGATGTACATTGGCCTTCATGCCATGTCCTCTTTGGGAACCAAACACTAAGGGAAATCCACTAGTAAATGTGAGACCCCTCCCATTGACCCCACGTGATGTTGCTGCTCTATATGCTCTTCCTCCTGTATTGTTCTCGACCCTCTACGAACTCACTTTCAATCGTTCAAAATCTACTCATGTTTTTTTTTTTTTTTCTCTCTTCATCTCCCCTTTCCACTTTCGTACATCAATCACCTGGTCTCTGACAAACCAAGCAAGTGCTGCACAGTCGTTGCGACCCTTGGTCGCACTGTATCTGCTACAGCTCTGCTACCACAAGCTTTCTGAAAATGTTTTGTCTTGTAAGATTCGAACAAGCGTATTCTAGATATTCTGAACTTTAGCCTCACCTCACGCTGCCTGTAAATGATCAAAACACGGTCTGTCTATGTTTACTTACTTTTCTGGGGTGTATATATGTTGAAGTTGTCACTTAACTAGAGAGAAAGGGTGGAGGAGGAGAAGGATCTGTTCAACTGGCTGAGTGACTCGCTTCGCGTGCTCCCTTCCGTTATTTCACATATCGATCACACTTCGTAGTTCATTTCAGGTAACGACACCTGCTACTTGTTGTGATTTCCTTCTAATGGAATTGTGACTCGTCACCAATGCTGAAAGTGGCTCTCTATTCTCTCTTGTTTTCTCCTCTCCTCTCAGTCTTGTCCTCTGGTTTTGCCGCGTGAGGTAGGAGCTGACACCCCCACCTTGATTTCGTACATTTGTATGAATAACGCCTGTTTCTAAAACTATCAAAGGAAGACGGGAGGCAAGGTGGAAAAAGAGGAAGATTGTGTGTCAGACATGTAATATTGTTATTCCGTGGAATGGACTATGTCAACCATGTGCAACGCGTTCATTTCCTCCGAAAAGCAGGTATCTCGCTCCGGCTCTGCGTCTTCCTGTTGGCTATCTCGCTTTCGACTGACTTGCCTGACTATGACTCTATTTATTTTCCCCCAATACTTGCGAGGTGCTAAAATCTCCAATCCTTCATCGAGTCCCAGCGAGGTAGTCGTAGACAAAAGGGGATGGAGAGCGGGCAACCCCTGACATTAATAAAAATAAATTAATTAAAGAATAAAGAAAGAAATCAATCAACTTTTTCTTCTGGATTTTCTAAGAAGTACAGTATTGACTAAACTGCGATCTGCTTCTACCTTTGGTCTCTATTAGGCACATAAAGTGCTTTTTTTTTGTATTGGAGAAAAATAGAAGAAACACAAGAGAAAGGGAAACACAAGTATGTTTGAAAATCTCATTTTGACTCACTTTGATCGTAAAGAAAAAAAAATTCCTTGCTCAGAAGTGATTTCTCAAGGGCAGCTTTCGGAAGGTAGGAGACGAAGGGAAAAGAGAGAGGAGATTGGAGCAGAGGATGCATAGTCACTCATCATTCATCGTCTTGAGCCCCTCTTATTTCGTAATATACACATATATATTACGAAATGAGATAGTATCAAAACGATGAATGATCCGAGACCTTGCGTCCACTGTTCCTATCTGCTTTCCCTCCTCTCTCCTTTGTCTCCTAAAGCTACCTCAGGACCTCGCTTACGAAAGGGTAAAATGAACTGAAAAAATATAATAATAATAATATTAATAATAAGTTCACCTACAAAAAAAAAGCTTGCCCCATTATAATGCAGTTCTCATTTATTCATACTCCCAGGGAATCTTCCGAAAAGGAAGTTAAAGCTCGATACCCACAGTGTTTAAGTTACCAGCCCTCATCAGAACTCTTCTTTTCCATTTTTCTGTAAATCACATTTACTTAATACTGAGTTTTACGCAACCTCTAAATAATTGAATAATACATTTTTTTTCTCTTTATTCTCAACAATTTTGAGAATGTGATTCTTTTGTTTTAGGGGTTGCCCGCCCTCCATTTTCCTTCATCTACAACCACCTCGCTGGGACTCGATGAAGGATTGTAAATCCTAGCACCTCGCAAGTATAGAGAAAAATAATAAAGTCATAGTTAGGCAAGTCAGTCGGAAGTGAGGAGTGAGAAAGCGGGACAGCCAACAGGAAGACGCAGAGCCGGAGCGAGATACCTGTTTTTCGGAGGGAATGAATGCGTTGCACATGGTTGATATAGTCCATTCCACGGAATAACAAAACTACATGTCTGACACACAATCATCTTCGCTTTCCACCTTGCCTCCCGTCTTCCTTTGGTAGTTTTAGGAAAAAGAATATTCATTTAAATATTTATATATATCCATTAACTGCCAAATATTTTCTCATGTTTCTCCTTCTCAATCCGCTTACCTTTTTTTCCTGTACTTCCTCTTGGGCACTTCTGCGTTTTTGCGCCGATCGTTTTGTCCGTCTCCCGCCCTCCACCCTCCTTGCTGCAAGGCAGGAGCTTCGAGAGGCATGAAGGTCGGGTACTTATTTCCTCCGGTCCTGAGTGTAGGCAAACAATTCACTGGGCACTACACCGAGACTTGGAAGATGCTGTTTCCGGATTGAAAGGCTGGAGAGAACTTCTGCCTGAAAAATTATGATGCATGTACGACTGATTGGTTTGCCAGCCATCCTCTCTCTCTCCTCTCCTGCCTCTTCCTCTCCTCCAGAGATCATTCGACGAAAGCAGAAAACGACAAGCGGGGTAACATATTCTTTCGATACAGCACATTGCCTGACGACGGCCAGCATACATACACACATACACACCTTGTCTGGCAAAGATCGTCAACTGTGCGTGGGTGTATGCTTTATTGCGTGCCATTGTTTCTGTCTTTGATCTTTGTGCAGCACGTTTTGATTTAAAGAGCGCACCAAGTCAACTCTGGTTACAATCGTAGTGAGTCATCCTTCTCTTTTCTTGCTCGCTCGCTGTAGTATATCAGGTGCTTGCATTTCCTTCTTCCACGATGCGAAGGGTATCCGAGAGTGTAGGGCATCCAACGGCGGTGACGACTCCTGAAGCAGCCACTGCAGACGTGCCAGCCCTTCCCAAGCAGCGGCAGATTTCCTTCGCCAACTCCCCTCCGCTTGCAGACGATGCGGCTTACCGCAACCAAGCAAACAAGACCACCTCACCACGCTCAAGAAGCGCCTCCGCAATCTCACCACATCCAAAACGTCAGCAGACAGGACCAGAAGAAGACGCAGCAGAAGCAGCGGCAGGAATAGCAACTAAGCAGCATCTCTCTTCACCATCACAACACAAAAATACTGGCCTTATCCTAGAAAAACCGCCACTCGCCCCACTTCACACAAATAATGCGGTGAGTGAGGCCCGGGCTGCCCGTTGCCACAATGACGTGGATGAATCCGAGCACTATCTGGAAACTGGCTACAGCAGGAGAGGCACGCAGGCCAACGCTGACGTGGACCTTGCCCACGGTGCGATTCTCATTCACCCCAAGAAGATCGACAACTTCCGCCGCTTCCGCATCCTCTTCGTCGGCCTCCTCCTCTTCATCTCCAGCTCCACGCAGGGCATGCACTCCCTCTTCGGCACGCTCTACCTCCAGACCGTCTACCGCTTCAACGTGCGGCAGATGGCCATCGTCTACCTGTGCGGCCAGGCCTTCGGCATGTTCGTGTTCCCCTTCGGCATGCTGTACGACTGGTTCGGCCCCCGCGTCGTCGTTGCCGCCGGCTCCGTCATCGCCGCGCTGGGCCACCTGCTGTTTGCGCTCATGTTCGCCGGCCACATCGACGTCACGGTGGCGAACTGCGCCGTCTTCTACGCCATCATGTGCTGGGGCTGCTACGCGCTGGACGTGGTGGTGCTGCCCGCCGTCCTCAGCCACATGCCGCGCGACCGCGGGCAACCGACGGGCCTGCTGGAGACCTTCTCCGGCCTTGGCAGCTCCTTCTTCTCCTGCCTGTTCCGCGGCTTCTTCGGCAACAACTTCGAGAACCTGATGTGGTTCATGTTCGCGGTGACGCTGGCGGCGGGTGTGGTGGGCACGTGGTACCTGGAGGACGCCCCCTACGTGGTGAACCGGTGGCAGCAGCGCCGCATCACGCCGCGCGAGCAGCTCCGCAAGTACCTCATCCGCAACCGCTACATGTCCCAACTGGTGCCACAGCGTCGGTACATGGTCATGACCATTATTCTCATCCTTCTAAACTTCTACTTGACCATTCAAGCTGTGGTGGTGGCGTACCTTGCAGAGGAGATGACGGACGGCAAGAAGCGTGGCATTGCCATTGGCTCCATCGTCATTGTTTTGCTTATCCTTGTGTTGGTGATTCCTGTGAACGCCATTGACGGTCCGACGGAGCAAGACAAGCAGGTGATTGCAGCGGCGAAAAGGAAGGAGGAAGAACTACGCACGATGCAGGAGGAACGATACCGTCAGCGGCACCTCAAGGCACGTGCGACTCGCCGATCCACGCACAACGCCACTGCGGAGGACAAAAGCCGGAACTCGCACGAACCCGCCGCGGCGCCAGAGGAGGACGTGGAGGTGCGAATGGATGATGGCAATGAGGAGAAGGAAAGAGAACACTCGTCTTGTGGTCAGCCTCATCCTCGGGGTTCTGGTCCACCGAGTACCCCAAGTGACCCCTCTCTTACCGATGACGTGGATGAAGCAGCGAACGTGGAGTTGACCACCCCTGTAGAAGTAGAAATGCCGCCCATGAAGCCGAAGAACAACACCGGTGCGGCTGCCCATCCATCTCCTCGTAGCCGACGCGGCGGTGTCTTGTCCAACTCCGTCGGTCTTCCCTTGTACGAGCCCGAAGATCCTGAACGCTTGCTGCTCAACGTGTACATGGACGAGGATGAGGACAACGAGAAGGAGCGGGCGACAAAGATGGACGCGCAGGCGGGTTCGCAGTCGGTGCTTTCTCATCGCCATCACGACACCAACGCGGCCACCACGAAGCCCGCAGAGAACCTCACAAAGCACAAGACACACGACGTAGACCATGAGCAGACTTCTTCAGTGCCTGTGAATCAGCGCCAGCTCTCTTTCACTGTCCTAGTGGATGGGGATCAAAGCCCATCCCTGCGCGGGTCTCTCGGCCACACACGCAGCCCTCTTGCGGACTCACGACAAGTGGAATTTAAGCAAGCGCCGCCCTCCACCTACGACAACCCGCGTGTGGAGACGATCACCCTCTGCGGGGAGGTCTACGTTGCCCCGGTGTACCAGACCACCTTCTGGGAGAGCCTGACCTACCTGGACATGTGGATGATCGCCTACACAACGATGTGCGTCTGGGGCGTGGGCCTGACCATGGTGGGCAACTGGAACATCTATATCATGCTGCTGGCGCGCTACGGTGCCATGGAGCAGAAGCACTACATCCTCTTTGCCGCCATGGCCGGCGTGTCCACGGCTGGCGGTCGCGTCTTCCTCGGCATGTACGAGCGCATTCTGACTGTGATGCGTGTACGTGCGGGTATTATCGTGGTGCCCACTCTTCTCTATCCCATCACTTCTGTCGGCCTCCTCATCGGCACCATCTTCTGGATTGCGCTGCCCGGCGACAAGGTGCTGGTGCTGGCCTACCTGATTGGCCCCGCCTTCTACGGTATGAGCACCAGCATCACGCCTTACGTGCTGGGTACCATCTTCGACCGTGACCTCGGCATGCACTACGGCTTCTGCTTCTTTACCGGTGCCATCGGCTTCGTGCTGTGCTACTGGTGCTCCTGGTATCTTACTTACGAGAACCAGACGGTGCTGACCCCGCGGGGCTACCTCTGCGTTGGTGAGCGCCGCTGCATGAACCGCGCTGTGGGCATCTACGTTGCGCTGGCCTTCTCCTCTGTCATCTCGTCCTTCATCGTGCACCGGCGGTACTCGAAACTTGTTTCTGGGAAGCTGGCGCATCGTCGTGTGATTGTGCCACGGATCAAGAAGCTGTTTAAGGCCTGCGGATGTGGAGGCGGCGAAGGCGAGAAGGCGGCGCAACCCGCGAAGAAGGACGCAGTGAGCGCTTAGACGACTAAAGGAGAGAGGCGATACTTTGTCCAAGCCGAAGAAGAAAGAAGGAAATCCACACCACCGCGCACCGTTCTAAATTGCACTGTGTGATGAAATCGCTTGAATCAAAAGGAGCTATACGCAGCAACGTATAAGACAGTTCAATACAGCCACCTCACTTGACCACATCGAGAGGCAACTTCCTCTTCGAAGTACCCTTTATTTTTATTTTTATTTCTGGATAGCTGAAGTGCTCCTCTAAAGTCCACATATCATGCTGTTCGCTTGACTCTAGACCTTCAGCTGAGTTCTTAAGCTTTTCTCTTATTTGATGTCTCCTTGTTTATGAATAACGAAAAGAGATGTTTTTTCCTTTCTCTGTTTTGAGTGTTGTTGGTGTTTGGGCCTGCAAGAGTAACGATTGAAATGAAGTGCAAAACTCAGGTATCAAGAGGCCACAGATGCCATCAAAAGAGAGAGCATTGGCTGTGGTGCTATCTCATGAAGGGAAGCTGCACTCAGTGAATCTTTTACGAGATTTGTTTTTGAGTTTTAGTCCGTTCTTCGAAATTATAGCTTCTAAATTCATCTAAAAAGTAGTGAGGTGCAGCGCGGAAAAGAAAAAAAAAGATACTTGCAAATGCACAGAGGTAAGATATTATAATTAGGGTACTCTCAAAGACACACACAATTCTAAAAGACGACTTTACCACAAATGTATACACGACGGCATTGTAGATCTCTTGCCTTATCGCTTATTCTTTTTTTTTTTTTTTGTATGATTACTTCTCGGGGGTTCAGATGCAGCAACGCCACGCTGCTTTCTTTATTTTTTTTTTTCTATCGATCCCTCTTGAACTCACATCTACTAATGATAAATAATCCTGCTTGAGTTGTGCAGCAGGAACATAGATGCATTGGTCGTCTTAAATTAAGCTGCACGACGATGGGGTTCACTACTGCAGTAGGAGCTACGGGGGGAAGTAGGAGCTACAGGAGAAGCAAAGCCTACTCTTTCCCGTTCTTCCCACTCGGTCTTTTGCACTTATTTTTCAAGCACTAACCTGCAGGAGTTTTTTTTTTCAGAATCTATAATCAGCGTAACAGTTCCTTTTTTTTTGCGGAAGTATCCGATCCTAGCTGGGCTACTGTTCTCTTCCTCTTCGTTTTATTACATGGGTAATTTGTGTTATTTTCTCTGAAGTCAATGCACAAGCCTCTTTTTATTCCGTCTTCTTGTGCAATGAAAAGCACGCCAGATAGATAGAGTGCTTGGCTTCTCTTTGCGCTATGTGGTAAGGCCGCAGCTTTCCTCCTTCTCTCACTCTTCACCTCCCTCCGTGTAGCAAGTTTTATGTCCGTCGCGTTTTGCTCTCTCTCTCTCTTCCTTTTGCTGTTCAATAGACGTATAATACGATGTGATGTTAAAAAACAAAAAATATTTTTTGTTCTCAGAGTTGCGGGAATACACCTACAGCTTCTGTAGAAGAGATTTATACGGGTATCAACAAAGTATCTCACACTGCTGCCGATCTTGGATGGTGTATACTCTATGATGTACATTGGTCTTCATGCCATGTCCTTTTTGGGAAACAAACACTAAGGGAAATCCACTAGTCAATGTGAGACCTCTCTCATTGACCTCCCGTGATGTTGCTGTTGTATATGCTCTTCCTCCTGTATCGTTCTCGACCCCCTACGAACTCACTTTCAATCGTTTCAAATCTACTCTTGTTTTGTTTGTTTCTCTCTTCATATCCCCTCCTCACTTTCGTACATCAATCACCTGATCTCTGACAAACCAAGCAAGTGCTATACAGTCGTTGCGATCCTTGGTCGCACTGTATCTGCTACAGCTCTGCTACCACAAGCTTTCTGGAATTGTTTTGCCTCGTAGAATTCGAACAAGCGTATTCTAGACATTATGGACTTTAGTCTCACCTCACGCTGCCTGTAAATGATCAAAACACGGTCTGTCTATGTTTACTTCTTTTTTGTGGAGTGCATATATGTTGAACTTGTCACTTAACTAGAGAGAAAGGGTGGAGGAAGAGAAGGATCTGTTCAACTGGCTGAGTGACTCGCTTCGCGTGCCCCTTTCCATAGTTTCACATATCGGTCACACTTCGTTGTTCATTTCAGGTAACGACACCTGCCACTTGTTGTTCTTTTCTTCAAATGGAATTGTGACTCGTCACCAATGCTGAAAGTGGCTCTCAATTTTCTCTTGTTTTCTCCTCTCCTCTCAGTCTTGTCCTCTGGTTTTGCCGCGTGAGGTAGGAGCTGACACCCCCACCTTTATTTTATACAACATTGATGAATAACGCCTGTTCCTAAAGCTGCCTAAGGCAGACGGGAGGCAAGGTGGGAAGAGAGGAAGATTGTGTGTCAGACATGTAATATTGTCGTTTTGTGGAATGGACTGTGTCAACCATGCGCAACGCGTTCATTTCCTTCGAAAATAGGTATCTCGCTCCGGCTCTGCGTCTTCCTGTTGGCTGTCCCGCTTTCTCACTCCTCACTTCCGACTGACTTGCCTAACTATGACTCTATTTATTTTCCCCAATACTTGCGAGGTGCTAGGATTTACAATCCTTCATCGATTTTCAGCGAGGTAGTCGAAGACGAAAGGGGATGGAGAGCGGGCAACCAGTGACATTAATAAGAATAAATGAAATAGAGAACAAAGAAAGAAATCAATCAACTTTTCTCTTCTAGATTTTCTAAGAACTACTGTATTGACTAAACTGCGATCTGCTTCTACCTTTGGTCTCTATTAGGTATCTTAAGTGCCTTTTTTGGTATTGGAGAAAAGTAGAAGAAACACAAGGGAAAAGGAAACACAACTGTGTTCGGAAATGTCATTTTGACCCACTTTCATCGAAAAGGAAAAACATTCCTCGCTCAGAAGTGATTTCTCAAGGGCAGCTTTCGGAAGGTAGGGGACGAAGGGGAAAGAGAGAGGAGATTGGAGCAGAGGATGCATAGTCACTCATTATTCATCGTCTTGAGCTCCTCTCATCTCGTAATATACACATATATAGTACGAAATGAGATAGAATCAAAACGATGAATGATCCGAGACCTTGCGTCCACTGTTCCTATCTGCTTTCCCTCCTCTCTCCTTTGTCTCCTAAAGCTCCATCAGGACCTCGCTTACGAAAGGGTAAAATGAACTGAAAAAAAATATAATAATAATATTAATAATAAGTTCACCTACAAAAAAAAAGCTTGCCCCATTATAATGCAGTTCTCATTTATTCATACTCCCAGGGAATCTTCCGAAAAGGAAGTTAAAGCTCGATACCCACAGTGTTTAACTTACCAGCCTTCGTCAAAACATTTTTTCCTTAATTTCATTTTCTGTAAATCACTCTTACTTGATACTGAGTTTTACGCAACCTCTAAATAATTGAATAATACATTTTTTTTCTCTTTATTCACAACAATTTTGAGAATGTGATTCTTTTGTTTTAGGGGTTGCCCGCCCTCCATTTTCCTTCATCTACAACCACCTCGCTGGGACTCGATGAAGGATTGTAAATCCTAGCACCTCGCAAGTATAGAGAAAAATAATAAAGTCATAGTTAGGCAAGTCAGTCGGAATCGAGGAGTGAGAAAGCGGGACAGCCAACAGGAAGACGCAGAGCCGGAGCGAGATACCTACTTTTCGGGGGAAATGAACGCGTTTCACACGGTTGACATAGTCCATTCCACGAAACGACAATATTACATGTCTGACACACGATCTTCTTCTCTTTCCACCTTGCCTCCCGTCTTCCTCTGGTAGCTTTGGAAAAAAAGAATATTCATTTTAATATTTGTACATATTATTAACTACCATTTATTTTCATATGTTGCTCCTTCTCAATCCTCTAACCTTTTTTTCCTGTACCTCCTCTTGGGCACTTCTGCGTTTTTGCGCCGATGGTTCAGTCAGTCTCCCGCCCTCCACCCTCCTTGCTGCAAGGCAGGAGCTTCGAGAGGCATGAAGGTCGGGTACTTATTTCCTCCGGTCCTGAGTGTAGGCAAACACTTCACTTGGCACTACATTGAGATTTGGAAGATGCTCTTCCCGGATTGAAAGGCCGGAGAGAACTTCTGCCTGGAAAAGTATGATGCATGTACGACTGATTGGTTTGCCAGCCATCCTCTCTCTCTCTCCTCTCCTGCCTCTTCCTCTCCTCCAGAGATCATTCGACGAAACCAGAAAACGACAAGCGGGGTAACATATTCTTTCAATATAGCACATTGCCTGACGACGGCCAGCATACATACACACATACACACCTTGTCTGGCAAAACTCGTCAACTGTGCGTGCGTGTATGCTTTATTGTGTGCCATTGTTTCTGTCTTTCATCTGTGTACAGCACGTTTTGATTTAAAGAGCGCTCCAAGTCAACTCTGGTTACAATCGTAGTGAGTCATCCTTCTCTTTTCTTGCTCGCTCGCTTAAGTATATCAGTTGCTTGTTTTTCCTTCTTCCACGATGCGAAGGGTATCCGAGAGTGTAGTGCATCCACCGGCGGTGACGACTCCTGAGGCAGCCACTGCAGACGTGCCAGCCCTTGCCAAGAAGCGGCAGATTTCCTTCGCCAACTCCCTTCCGCTTGCAGACGATGCGGCTTACCGCCATCAAGCAAACAAGACCACCTCGCCACGCTCAAGAAGCGCCTCGGCCCTCTCACCACATCCAAAACGTCAGCAGACAGGACCAGAAGAAGATGCAGCAGAAGCAGCGGCAGGAACAGCAACTAATCAGCATCTCTCTTCACCGCCACAACACAAACATACTGGCTTTATCCTAGAAAAACCGCCACTCGCCCCACTTCACACAAATAATGCGGTGAGTGAGGCCCGGGCTGCCCGTTGCCCCAATGACCTGGATGAATCCGCGCCTTATCTGGAAACTGGCTACAACAGGAGAGGCACGCAGGCCAACGCTGACGTGGACCTTGCCCACGGTGCGATTCTCATTCACCCCAAGAAGATCGACAACTTCCGCCGCTTCCGCATCCTCTTCGTCGGCCTACTCCTCTTCATCTCCAGCTCCACGCAAGGCATGCACTCCCTCTTCGGCACGCTCTACCTCCAAACCGTCTACCGCTTCAACGTGCGGCAGATGGCCATCGTCTACCTGTGCGGCCAGGCCTTCGGCATGTTCG
>JASAOD010001674.1:0-14490 GCA_030849845.1 Crithidia brevicula | reverse complement strand
ACACTGGCCGTGCCACCGGCCCCACAGCAGCAAAACGCCATGTCTGCTAGTGCCCTAGTGAGGAGAAAAAGAAAGGAAAGAAAACACCAAGAATTACAATGAAACGCGATGCACACTGTGGCGCTATCGTTCCGTAACGGTGTATATATATATATTAAGAAGTTTTGAGGTAAATAAGAGGGCGAGCGCGCATGCAGCGGAGCGCGCCTGCAGAACGTGTCTCTGTGGTGTGTGTGTGTGTGTGTGTGTGTATGTGTGTGTGTATGTGCCTGCTTGTGCGTACGAGTGAAGGCGAAATAAAAGTCCAACGACTAAAGGACTATTATGCCACCGCTCTAAGAGTGTTGAGGGCTCAATCGAAGGCACGGATACGCAGATACAGCGAATTCGCGATAGTATACAGGGATATGATGAAGAGTGATGATGGAAAGCAGCAGTCGCGAGATGTAAAACAAACAAACAAACAAAAAAAAAAAAGAGGAAAAGAGAGGCCTGGTGTGCCACAACAACGCTACTTCACCGTTGAGAAAATAATAAAATAGGAGTGGCGCAACGGCAAAGGAATACAGTGAAAGACCGTAAGCAGAAAGCCAGTTTTCTGAAATGGCAAGACGACCGAACTACGTGTGCGTGCGTGTGTGTGCTTGCGTACGCTGAGCCTTCCGACCAGCACCCGCACAAGAGAGACGAGTGCAACAGAGAAAAACAAAATGGGGAGAAAATTAAATCGGCTCGCTGTGTCGTGGGGAAAAAAAAAACTGGGAGTAGCGACAACGTATCAACGCAAGAAGATGGTCAGAAGAGAGGAAAGAAAAAATAATAATAATAAAAGGAAGCGGTCTATTATTCTACAGAAGGTGCGTCGTCTACCAGGGAAACCCAAAAGCACCACAGAGAAGAATAGTTTCACCGTACAAACAAATAAAAAAGGCGGTTGGTGTACCTTGCAGCTGGCCCCCACGATTCAAAAAGAACAAATGGCCTTTGCAGCTCAAAGTCGGACGTAAGCTTCTTTGAAAAAGAAAACAAAAAGTAAACCCAAGAAAAGTGAATGGGAGCGTCTTTGATTTGACTGATGAAACAAAGAGGCCGGTGATGAGGTTTTTTTTTTCTTTTTCCTCCTGCAATTCTGGCAACTGATGTGACGAAAAGATCAAAGACGAACAACGACTGGGTAAGGTACGGGATGTTCACAGACTTGCGTCCGCAGCGAAACTGCCCTTATTATTATTTTAGTTTTGCTCAAAAGGGAAGAAGAGAGAGAGAGAGAGAGAGAGAGAGAGAGAGAAGAAATGAAGACATTAATGCATACACCAAGGAGCAGCAATAGAGCAGCAGTGAGGATCGCAGAGGGGAAAAGCGGAGGGGAAGGAGGGAGCTCTAGAGGACGCCCAGGGCTGGTTGCCGTGCACAGCATACACGCATGAGGAGGCAAGGAGCTGAGGAACTGTGCGCGCCTTCTCTTCCATCTAAAAAATAATATTATTAATAATTCCGACACATAGTCCCACGTCGGGTGATGTAAAAGAACGCAAATTTGTTGCTACACAAGAGTGAGAGGCGGGAGAGCTGGTCTCATACGCCACCAGGTACATTTAGCAACAGTACACTGCTTCGAATTCGAATAGAGAAGAAATGCTTTTACCTTTATCGCGGTTGTAGTGAACATGCTGCGCACCCGAATAAAAACAACAACATAAACGAATATACAACACCATCACTATTCTACATCGCACTTCATCACTGAACATAGGCACCAGAAGAAAGAAGGCTACACTCAGCTAACATCGTCGGTGGCTTCGTCTCGCCATCAGCCTCAAGACTCGATTCAATAAAGAGAAAGGATGAAATTAGAAAAGGGGGAGAACACGCTCTGTATTTTGAATACAAGAAAAGGCACGCATGCACATCCTCAAGTGACCTAAAATAAAGCGGTTGTGATGCCCGCAACATCGAATGGTCCACAACATAAACCACAAAGAAAGCAGAAGTTATCTGCGCTGCAACACGAGAGCTTCATCATCCTTCGACTGATGAGCCTTCTTGATCAGCGCCATCTTAGCGGCGCCTTGTGTTGCTCACTGTAAGGGTCTTGGAAAGGTCTTCTTCATCGCGCAGCATCGACCCGATACCCGTCAGCATCTCTAAAATCTCATCGGTGTCATCGCGCTGCTTTTGCAGCAGCATCCGAACGCGGGCAACGTACTCGTCGACGGAGTCGGAGTCCTCAAAGCGTTGAATGGCTGTGATCTCCTCCTTGATCCCGGTCATCTTGGAGTCGATGTGGCGGCGGTGCAACGCGATCAATTTCTCTTCCGCCTTGGCAATCTCCTCCACCACGTACGCGTGCACCTTCCGCACCTGCCGCTCCTCGTCCCGCTTCAACTGTCCCACCTCCTCGGTGGTGGGGGGCTCGCTGCCGGTGTCGTCGACGTCATCGTCCTCGTCTTCCTCGTCGTTGGACTGCAGGGCTGCAATGTGCTGCTGCACGATGGTGGCGATCTTCGGGTCCTTCACCTTCACCGCGGCCGATGAAGCCGGGGGCGGCGTCCCGCTGCGGCCCTGCGAGGGGCGTCGCGCACGCGGCTTGGCGGCCTGCCGCGGAGCACCACCACCACCACCACCACCAGCGTTGTTATTGTTGTTGTTATTGCTGTAGTCGTCGTCGTCCTCCGGTGAGGCAACGGGGGACTGGTCTGAGGCAAAGTCGGCCACCCAGTCTGGGCGGTTCTTCGCGCCGCCCGCCACGGCGTTCTCCGCTGGCTTGCGCCGAGGCGCCGCAGCTGCCCGGCGCGGGGCGGGCGTGTTCGCCACCTGCTCCTTCTTGGCTCCCCCGTTTGCACCACCACCGAGGTCCTTCACGCGCTGGGTGTAGCGGAGAGTGTTGAGCGTGTTCACGCCGTGCTGGGAGGAGGGCGAGATGGTGGCGATCATCGTCGTGCGGCTGTTCCCGGTGAAGGAGTCGCGCAGCACCTCGGTCAGGATCGAACCACGGAAAGGCACGTGGCTCTTGCCCATGCCAAGTGCTCGGATGCACTCCTTCAGCGCCAGCAGCGACTTGTTGATCTCCGCGCCCTCCATGCGCGTCTTGCGGTCGCAGTCGAAGGTGTCCGCACCGCGCTCGTTGCCCGCGAGGTCGATGAAGGAGATGCGGCCTATTGTCTTTGGCCCGCGACGGGCGTTGGTGCTTTTCGTCTCCCTCACTTCTATTTGCAGGACCGCGTGGGAGCGGCTACTCTCTGAGTTGGCACTGGTTTGACCGGCCGCACGGTAGGCGCTTCCCGCTGTGATCACGTCGAAGATCTCCTGTATATCCGTGACCTGGTGCTCGCTCAAACCGCAGATGTTAATCACCTTATCCCCGTCCTCGCGCGCAAAGAGACGCTCGCGGTCGTTCAGCAGGTCAAAGATTTTGCGGCCGTAGATTTCGTAGAAGGACACAAACACAGCCGCATTTGTGTTGTTGGCCCTGATGAAGATCTCTCGCGCTGCGATGGCGTACAGGCCGGGCTCCTTGGCGGAGCCGAGCATTGTGTGCGTCTTGCCCGATCCCGTCTGCCCGTAGGCGAAGCACGTGGCATTGCCGTAGCCGAACACGGTGTCGATTAGCGGCAGGCAGCAGCGCTCGTAAATGGCAGCGTTGTTGCACTTCTCGCCAAAGACCTCGTCGAAGGTGAAGGTGTGCCGGTCGGTGTAGGGCGATAGGTCGTACTTGATCTTCGGCTCGTTCACGATGCAGAGGGGCGAGGGCGTCTCGACAATGTCCATCTCCGGGTCAGGAATCGGACGCTTCCGCACCGCTACACAAATGCGACTACTGATGCTCATGGTGGAAAAAGTAAGAACAATGATGATAACAATAATAATAAGAGTAACAAAAACAAAACAAAACAAAACACAAACACAACGAGAAAGGAGCGGGAACGACGGCGAGCTACCGCGATGAGGATCGAAGAACGGAAAGAGGAATTAAAGTCGCTCACGCGGCGTAGTTGATACGTTTATCTCCTAAAGTGTAAAAGTGAATTGGAAAATAGAAAGTGATGTTGGCGCTTCGGTATGCGTAGTCGCCAAAAATAATAATCGTAAATAAATGCAACCACAACAAGAAATGAGAGTGTGTATCAAGGAGACAACAGAGATAGCGTTCTTTCCAGCCCGGTATCGAATCTGTTGATTCTCGGATTGATATGTGCCCGTCTAATGAAAAAAAGGAAATCAACAGCTCACGTCTCTCTCTCTCCGTGTATAGTTGAGAGAACAACTTGTCAAGCTGGGTGTGATGCCGCTGAGTCGGTGGAGAGAAAAAAAATAAAATAAAGACCGTTCTCTATGTATACGTCTATCTACAAGCTTTGTGGCGAAGCAAAATTCCACCACGCACACAGCAGCAGATGAGAAACAAAAGAGTGAAAGACGAAGAGGAAAGTAAAGACCGGAGAACATGAAGAGAAGATACACCATGGCGCAGCTATGGCATCGGATACAAAAGAAAGAAAAAAAGATGAAAGGTAGTTGATGGATCAGCAACATGCCTTGGTGCTTTCGATGAGGATTAAACGTACGATGGAGAGGAGCGTCGGGTGTCCTCAGGTCACACTACAACCTCTAAAAGAGGCGAGCGCGTGCTCACTTCCTCGTTTTTTTTTTCGCTAAAGCAAGGTGTGTGCCACGTGCGTCCATACCCACCAAGGAAAACACGCAAGGCTGTTACACTCAAAAATTCTCATTTCCTCATCTATTTCTCCATAGATGGCAAGGCAGCGCGCTTGAGTAGTGACGTCAGCTCAGCTCGTTATTCTTGTTTTTTTTTTGTTAAAGTAGAAGCAACAACGGACACAATACCAATGAACGCAGTTTGATCACCTTTCGGCTGTTGCTGCTAACGGAAACACGGGAAGGGGGGAAAACACCAGCAACAGCAACACGGAGAAACAAAAACAAAAACAAAACCCATAAACGCTTTTCAAGCGCAACTTGCGCTGCACGCGGGTTGTCTACGCTGTTTGCTGCACAGTTTCACAACGACGACCAAAGGCGTGTTTTTCCTTCTCTTGATCCCTCTGTTTCTTTTTGAGCACCACAAGAAAAAAAAGGGTAGTGCCTGCGTGTGACATGCGCACTCTCGTTCACTCGCTTCACAACGCAGTGCGGACGCTGCAACCTTCCCATCCCTTCTTGAACACGGCGTCTAGACTCCACGGCAACGAGGGCACAGACGATTGCGTCCACAAACCATCACACCTACAGCAACGAACACTACAGTTGATACGACTTCGTGCTTCCTCTTTTCTTTTTCTTTAGTATTGATAGTTGGCTTCACTCATGAACAGTTACTACGTCCACTATTACTAGACATGTGAGACGGGGAGACGGGGGTAAAGCCGTCTAGATGGGTTCAATATCCGGGAACGGATGGAGAGATGCAGGATTGCTTTCAGGTGTGAGACACGTTTTTACCTGCACCAAGCTACCCCTTACGTAGGTTCACCCCACCTTCCCTCACCTCCATCCTTGCCACTTCATCTCGCTCTCTTTTCTGTCTCTCCTCTTCTCCCCCGTGCATCTCCACAGAAGGTCCCCTACCGCACACACTCTACGAGAAGAGCATCAGGAAGGCGAGCATCAGCGCGAACAGGCCAATAGCCTCCGTCAGGGCGAAACCGAGAATGGCGTAGTTGAAGAGCATCTTCGTCAGGTTGGGCTGGCGAGCGCAGGCAATCAGCAGAGCACCGAAGATGGTACCAATACCCATACCAACACCGGCGAGGGCGATGGCGGCGAGGCCGGTGCCGACGTAGTGCAGGCCCTGGACCGAGATGGCGACGGTGGAGGCCTTGCGGGGGGACACCACCAGCGCGCTGGAGGCGGCGGCCACACGGCGGGCGGCGGGCTGAGCGAGGGCACGGCGCATCATCTTTTTTTTAAAATAGAGAGTTTCAGTGCGAAGAGCGGAAGAAAAAAGAGAAGAAACAAGGTCGGGGTCGTGCGAGACTGAAGGAGACGCGTGCGTTGTCCGTGTGAGCTCGGTTGCGATAGTGAGAGAAGCTTTGATTTTTGTGCGATGAAAGAAGCAGAAGGAAGCATGGACGAAAGGAAGAGGCCAACGAAAGAGAGCAGTACAAGGCGTCGATCCAGGCAGAGAGAAGGAGGAGTGTGAGACAGAAAAAAGGCAGACGATAGACAACCGAGAAAAGACAGAACAGCGAGAAAAAAAAAACCCACTTTGACTTGAGTTGCGAGCGCGTATTGCGTAGGTCGAGCTTGGCGCTGGCGTACTTCAAGACCTTGCGGCTCACTCAATCGTTCATATGAGTGCAGCAGTACGAGATGCGTCCTCCTTTTTTTTTCCTCCACTCGTAGTGTCAGGAAGACACTGAAAGACATGTGAGGTAGAGAAAGAAACCGATTCAGAAGAGGGCAGCAACGGATCGCTTCACAAACACCACGGTCAGTGACGCCTCAGGTATGCAAGCACCACCATACCTCGATGAGAAGCCACGCATCTTTGTTTTTTCCCCCTCTTCTGCGTGCGCCGAATGTTGCTTTAAATGCTTCTATCCAGGAGCAGACAAACGTGTTTCTACGTCCATCGCTGCGACACGTCCACTTTTCTACAATCCTCACATGCTTTTTTCTTTTGTTGTTTTAATACGTGACCTAAATTGACCATATCGAGAGAATTCATATTCGCTTCCAACAACCACTATAATTTTCTCCCATTTCTTACCTTATCCAAAACATGTATTCAGTTTGCCAGTGAGGAGGATCTCTTTCGATCTAACGCAGCCCCTCCGCGAGGGGAAGAAAAAAGGAAAGGCAGATGGGAATCAGAAAAGAGAAAAAAGGAATGCTAGTGCATGAATGCACACACCGACAGAACAAGCCCAGGCGCGTTGCAGTCACACGACTCGCGCACATTCTTTTTTTTTCTTTATTGTTGTTGACTTGGCTTTCCCCCCCTTTTCCCTCGGTTCTGAGTGAGAGCGCTTACATACATGCCGCAGCACAGCGAAACAAACACGGGCATTCGCAACCAACAAAAGGGAGATAGGATGAAAAGTGGCGTCTCAACGAAAAGAAGGAGGACGCAGAAAGGAATCGCATCTTACTTGAGGTGACTCAGCACGTTTGTTTTTGCTACAATACTAGTAAAGAAACAAAAGAACGAAAAAAAAGAGTTTTCTGTGTGAGCACAAAACCGCCCGCCGTATCCATAGGATAAAACAAAACAAAAACAAATACAAAAAAAGTCTTTCCGCTATTCTTTTTTTTTCTGCGTCCTTGGAGGATTATAGAGCTACACTTCTGTGCCGCACGTTTTATGCTTCCAAGTAACGCACATTCCGCACACTCTCTACGAGAAGAGCATCAGGAAGGCGAGCATCAGCGCGAACAGGCCAATAGCCTCCGTCAGGGCGAAACCGAGAATGGCGTAGTTGAAGAGCATCTTCGTCAGGTTGGGCTGGCGAGCGCAGGCAATCAGCAGAGCACCGAAGATGGTACCGATACCCATGCCAACACCAGCGAGGGCGATGGCGGCGAGGCCGGTGCCGACGTAGTGCAGGCCCTGGACCGAGATGGCCACGGTGGAGGCCTTGCGGGGGGACACCACCAGCGCGCTGGAGGCGGCGGCCACACGGCGGGCGGCGGGCTGAGCGAGGGCACGGCGCATCATCTTTTTGTAAATAGAGCGATACGGTTTTGAAGGGTGATTGACCGACGAGGAGGTAAAGCGGAAAACGCGCGAGGAAGTCCCGTGAGAATGCAGAAATCTGTTTGAAGTGAGCACGCAGGTGAGCGAGGCAATGGGGAGACAATGTTGGAGGAGACGAGGTGTATACCATGCATTGACAGAGGTGTGGTGTGAAGGGAAGGATGGGATGGAAGTAGACAGCACAGGAGGAAATGGCGGCAGAGATTAAAAAAAAAAAAAGAATGCAAAGCTGATTTAAAACAGGCGAGTTCGCCAGTTGGTACTTCAAAGAAAGTCCTTCTTTTCTTCTTGCGACGACGAGGGCATGGCAGCACAAACGAGCAAAGAGGTTGGGCCACGGGCGCGGACTAAAATCAAAGTACGTGATTGTCCAGCAAGGTGCGTTCGTGTCGTTTAGTTCGCCACTAATATGGCCTCCTTTTTTTTGCTTATACTGTGCTTAGTGTTTTTTGCTTAAATTATAAATAAATAAAGAATAACCCACAGAACACACAGTGTTCTTAGGTTAATTAGTATTCGATTAATCGTTCTGCGTGGTGCAGATCAGGCCTCCGTAATGGAGCAAAGTGAAGTACCTGCACCACCACGCGTTCTTCACTTCTCCTTCGTTTGAGAAACAAAACCAGCCAACCAACCGACCATCCAACAGACAAAAAAAGCAGGTGAATATTAACATCCTGTTGTTTTTTTTTCCTTTCCAGCGTATGTGTTTCGGAGAGCTGTCCCTCTCTACCTCTGATCGTTCTTTGGGGCTGCATCACGACGACGCCGGCCGCGGATGTCGAACATGCCCCGAGAGACTTCCTGGAACGGGTTGGTGCCTTCAAAAGGATCGGGAGCCTTCTCCTTCGACTTCACCTTCTTCACCCTGCCTCGGTCCATCTCTGTCTCCCACATCGGGTCGCGGATGCGCTGCTGGAACTTTGGCGCCGTCATGGGCCGCTTTACCGTGTCGGGGGTGTCGTGCACCTTCCGCGCGTGCAGCGTGCTCACGGCATGGCGGCCAACGTGATAAGTGAGGCGACTTGACGTTGCCGTTGTCTCACCTGGGCGATGTGCTGCTGCGTCTTTGCCAGCGGAGAGGCGCTTCATGGACTTGATGAGGCCGCCGTACATGGATGACTTAGCGCTGGAAGAGATCGGTGCGGTGTCTTCTTGTGCTTCCTTCTCAAGGTCTGCAACATCGGCCTCCTCTTCCTCCTCGTCGTCCATCCGCGACGCGGCGGAGAGGTTCTGACGCTTATCCAGCGCGTTCAGACGCTGACCCGGCGCGGGACGCATGCGCCGCATGTACGCCCCATCACGCTGCTCGTCGTCCTCGCCATCGCTGTCCGAGTCGGTAGGGAGGCTCTCCCGCATCCGTTTCCCGTTGTGCACACGCCCGACGTTCTGCGGTGCAGCCGCCCCTGTGCTAACTTCACCCTCCTCGTTCTCCTCCTCGCCACTCACTGCGCGACGCGAGGGACTTTTCTGCGGAGCCGCACCGGTCACTTCATCCTTGGCCTTGTTCACGACTTCCGAGCAACGCGATTTCAAAAGAGCCTGGAGCTCGACTTCGCTGAGCTCTCTTCCAACTCCGATGCTGTCGTTCGCCATGGGCTCTGGCGCAACACTGTGCACCGCACCGGACCAGCGGGTCTTCTCGTTCACCGCTGCACTTGGGGAGCCGTTCGTCTGATGTGCCGTAGTACGCCCCTGTGCGGCAGGCTTGGCCTTCTTCTCAGATGGCACACGCGAGTAGCACAACATGTAGGCCTGTGCACGCTGCAGCTGCTCCTCTGTGAGGCGGCTGACGTGGCTGTCGTTGAACTCGTACCACATCCCATTCGACGCCTTTGCCATGGTGTAGTAGTGGCCGTAATTAATGGAGCCACCCTCGTGCACGCAGATGGCGTTCAGCTCATACTGGCAGTCCTCCCGCGCCTCCGCGGCAGCTTGCGGCGACGATGCAGCGGCTGCTCGCCCAGGGGTGCAGTAACGCGTGATGTCCAGCGCCATGGGTAACTCCACGTGCTTGTTAATTTTATTCCCGGTCGGACCAAAACGCTTGAGATGGATGAGGAGCACCGGTGGGGGGACGTGAATGCTAAACTTCTTCTTTGCGCGGACGCCGACCTCGCGCGGGGAGTGGTAGCAGCGCCCATCCAGCTCCTCGGCAAGGCAGAACTTATCGAGACAGTGCAGGAGCGTACGCCCGGCCAGCTCCACGGAGAGAATGGTGAAGGGGTCGTACGTGTTGGAGCACAGGGTCTGGCTGTCCAGCCCGTGACGAGCCCCGCGGTGCGCCTGCTGCTGCTCTTGACGCTGGGCCTGTTTGGCTTCCATCTTCAAATCCATCGCCTCCTGCTGCTTGCCCGCACGCACGAGCTGCTGGATCTCTTCCTGCCGTGACCACGTCACCTGGGATAGCAAATAGCCGCCGCAGATGCGGTAGAGAGCCGTGGTGTGCGCCACGCGTGGCTGCACCTTCTTCGAGCCGATAAGACGGTGCAGAAGGGACTTCTGACACGCAAAGAGCAGCTGAACGGCGAACTCGTGGGCGTCGCTCTGCCGACCAATGGAGAAGTGCTTCGAGAGGAGGCGAAGGTTTCCCATTATCTGGCCGGGACGACACGCACCGGCACCGGCACCACCACCTCCACGTCCCGGCTGCGACGAGGGATGCATCTTCCGAAACGTCTCTGCCAGCGCATAGGCAAAGTCGAAAGGTGCGCCGAGTTGGTTGTCGGCAGAGCGAAAGGTGCTCATGAAGTACTGCGCCAAGGCTGGGATATGCGCCAACGCCTGCAGCACGCTGTTCGCGAAGCAGGTGTTGCCCAGGTTGACCAGACCGAGTCCCACAGGGGTGATATTCTGCCAGCGGAGGTGCAGGCTGCTGCGAAGCTGTGCGTCAGAGCACAGCTGCGTCGTCTTGTCGATGCGGCGCGGGTCGTCGTCCTCATCGCTATCGTCGTCGTCTTCGCTGCTCGGCTTGACTTGGCCGTCCTCGTTATCGCTATCGCCAGCCGCGTGGTGGCGGGTGTGCTGAAGCGCATCTTTGAGCTGGCGGGTGTGTTGGGGGTTGAGCACGATGGCGCTGCGCGGGTACTCAACGACGTGGGGCTTGCGGTAGCGCTCGAACTCGATCTTGCGGAACAGAATTTCTTTCCCCACGAAACCGAGCGAGCGGTTATGTGCGACGTCCATGCTAATAAATAATAATCTTAGTTTCTTAACGGGTTTAGTGATTGAATTAGGGAAAGTTAAGGCGTGTTAAAGCGGTCAGGGTGTTGAGAAGAAAGCCGAGCTTCCAAAATAGAGAGATGTGAGGACAGGAAGAGACCTTCGTGTGTGCGTATATGTGCGGTTCTCGTCGCTGTCGCGTGCTTTGTATTTTCCAGAGGCGCTGCAGCAACAATGCACTGCGTGTGTGAGCGTGCGTGAGTCTGTGTAGGCGTGTGACGACCGCACTTCTACGTGGGCTTCTGTGAGTCAGCAGGAGGTTTTCAATGAAGCAGCGTGATATGTGTGAGTTTTTTTTTATTTAGGAAGAGAGAAGGTTTACAGGGTTTGAAAGAACATTAAGAAAAACCAAATTTGCGATGCGGGAAAGGCTATTCATTGCGCAAAATTCACTATATCCACACAAACAACAACAAAAAGGGGAAAAAACTCGACTTAATTTAGAAAATAAAACAAATAGCTATTGCACTTTTCTTTCTTCGTAAACCGAATTTTTGCTTTGTTTTAAACTCGCACAGGTTGATAGTAGGGGTGCTCAGAAAACGCATCACTATTACACCTTGCGGCGCGACGCTCATTTAACACGTCGTCTTCTTCACCATTCATTCTATGCGCTTTCGTTTGTGTGATATGGCAAGAGCGAACAGATCACATTTTAAAATGTGACCGTCGTTGTCCTTTTATCTCGCGAAACCCATTCATACAAACAGAAAAAAAAAAAACTGCATTGGGGACAAGACACAGGGAATGCGAGCGCATCAGCACGGCGTTGGTCAACAAAGCATAGTTCGATACCTCGATGTAAAGGAAGAGCACGATCCTTTGGGAGGAAGAACACAGAGAGAGCGAGAGCGAAGAAACAAACAAACCAAAAAAAAGGTAGTGGAGGCACCGTTTCGCTTTTTGCTCTTACTGCGATGCTCCCGAGACGTCTTTTCCAAGTGGCTGTTGTGGTATGGCATTGCCGCTGACGAGCTTAAACAGGGTGCGCCGTGGCGGCGGTGCCGCGGCGGTCGGGGAGAGCGCGAGAGGGAAGCCGCTGGCGCTAGTCATTGACCGCATCCCAAAGGGTGGAGCTGCGCCTGCTGCAGATTGAGAACTTACCATGGCTGCCGTCGACGTCGCTGAAGGATGAGCGTGAGGGACACCGGCAACAACACTCAACTGATCCTTTTTTCCCTGTGTGTGCGGCAGCGGAGAAGGTACAGAGCTCGTCAAAGGTATCGCTCTGTCCAGCAAGGTGGGCACCGACTGCACGCTGGTCTGTTTCCTCAGACCATCATGCGCTTCTACCGTGTGGGTGCTGCAACCACCACTCCCATCAGCATCGCAGCGGGGGCGTTTGAAGTGCAGGTTGGCTCGCAGTGGAATGCGAATCGCACCGGCGGCGCCGTTCATCGCAGATGCAGCCTCCGGGGCAGGCGGCAGCGTTGACCTTGCGGGTGGGAGATGCGGTGTTGTGGCTGCAGACGAGGAAAAAGTCACCGGAGCGGTTGGGGCGACTGTCGCGCTGGTGCTGTTTGGCTTCGGAGATGCCGATACAGTGGTGGGCGTCAGCGTGAACACCGTTCGTCTCGGTGGCGCTGCCGCCCCTGCAGTTGCCTTCACCGCCGTCAGCGGCACAAAGAGCGGCGAAGAGGAGGCGGGGAGCGACGCCAGCTGTGGTGATGACGCGCCATCGCTGTTGGTGAGGTCCACCACCTCCGCCACCTCGGAGACGGGCCGCGTGTGTGGTGTCTTCGGTGAGGACTTTGAAGTGGTCTGCCGCAGTAAATCCAACACGGATGCCGACGTAGTCGGTGCGGGAGAACCGGGAGATTGGATGTCGCTGCCCGAAGCCACACGACGCGATGGCGCACCTGCTGCCCCGCTGTGAGTTGTCGACGCGTGCGAACCCGAGAAGGAAGAAGAGGCGGCGTGTTTTGGCAGCCGAGGGCCCGGTTCCGCGAACGCCGAGCCCATCATCGAGAATGGGACGACAAGAGACGGGGCTGCTGCCGCTGCTGCAGAGGCGACACTCGGCTGCGCATCCCCTGTAGCTGCTCCCACATGCTTCGTGCCGCTGCCACGGGGCAGGGAAAGGGGACTTCCCATGAGACTATCACCGAGGTGCTGATCGGGGTTGGTCGGCGTGAGCAGCAGTCCAGGGGTCTCTGCCCCATCGGGTTGTGTGGAGAATAGGCCAGACGATCGCTGGTGCTGCTGCTGTGCGTGCACACTGGGGCGAGAGGCAGGCATCGAGGAGCGTGAGCCCTCATCGCCGCGCCCGGACTGCGAAGATGAGGGCTGGGGAATGAAGCGATCTAACGTGCTCTGCTGCGATGAGCACGGAGTGGAGGCTGCGGTCGCCACACCCGCAGCTGTGCTTGCGACATCGCGCCGTGCGACGTTGCGCTTGTCCACGCCGTCGTAGAGATGCTGCTCAGCTGCACTGCTGGTGTTTTCAAACATGGCAGTTGTCACGCTTAGCTTGGTTTGCAAGAGGGGCCAGATCACGCTGTCCGAGGTGCCTTCCGCAAGGAGGTACTTGATGTGACAGGGCTGCGACTGCCCGATGCGGTGGACGCGGTCTTCGCACTGGAGATGCGTGCTGGGATTCCAGTCCAGCTCGGTGAACACCACCGTCGAGGCGCAGGTGAAGTTGTGTCCCGTCCCACTGGACTGCATGGAGAGGATGGCCACCGTGCAGGTCGGCTCGGTGCGAAAGTGCTCGGCTGCCGGCTCACGCTGCGCAGCGGGGGTGTCGCCGGAGATGTAAATGTAGTCGATGGGCTGCCGCGGACGCACAGCCTCTACGGCAGCCTTCACGGCTTCCATCATGCATTGATGATGGGCAAAAAGAATAACTTTTTCACCCGAGTCGAGGTGCTGCTCTACGATGCTGCTGACGTAGTCTTGCACGGCAGGGATCTTGGCACGTGCCGTCGCCATCTTCATCTCAAACGCGTTTGGTGTACGTGCGGTAAGGTCAGTGTTCCCACCAGCATTACTCGCATGCATCGCTGAGGAGCTCGACGCAGAGGAAGAAGAGGCGAGGCTGCGGCGCAGCGCCCCAATTTGCTTCTCCATCGCCTTCTTTTCTTTCTCCGTCACATACACGTAGAGCAGCTGTCGTGACTTGGAGGGCAACTCGTTGCCCAGTTCCTTCTTAGTGCGGCGAATCACGTAGTGACGGAGAAGGCTGTGCAGCTCGTCGGTGTGGGAGTGCCCGGTGACGTCAATGCCAAAGCGGCTGACATACGAGTTGCAGTACCGCGCACCGAAGTGGGCCTTGCTGGGCACTATAGAGGGCTGCATGGCCTGCAGCTGCGCGTAGAGCTCCATCGGCCGCGACATCGCCGGCGTGCCGGAGAGCAGCAGCACACGACGGCTATCACGGCAGATTCTCAGCGAGATCTGCGCTCGCTTCGCCGCCCCTGCTTTAATGTAGTGGGACTCGTCCAATATGACGACGTTAAAGCGCGCCTGCTCGACGCACTTAAGGGAGCTGTAGGAGACGATGATAACATCCTGCAGACTTGTCGCCGTCGCCTTGGTGCCTTGGAGAATTG
>JASAOD010001673.1:0-14437 GCA_030849845.1 Crithidia brevicula | reverse complement strand
CCTGCGTGGCACCGCCCTCGCCGGGCAGCGTGGCCCACAGGTTGGCGTGCGTCTTGGCCGGGTTGTACACCAGGGTGGAGTCCACACCGGCGGCCTTGAGGAAGTCGGCGACGTAGCGGACAAGGGGCAGGTTGGAGTTGCGGCTGACGGTGTCGAAGCTGATGAGCTTGGCGAGCCACTGCTTGTAGTCGCTGGGGAAAGCGGTAGTGGAGGCCATCGTGCAGGGGAATAAAATACAGGAAGATTTGAAAGAGAGGGGAGATTTAATGAACTTTGGGAATTAGTAGATTTAAAAAAACGTGAAGTCTGTGCGCGGGGTTTGAAAGGTGGTCATGGGAAGCAGCATCAAAGTTTATAGAAACGAAGAAGAAAAGGGAGTAACAGTTGAAAAGAAGAAACAAAGAGAAGGGTAGTGCGTCTAAACCATTAAAACACTGAATGACGAAACAAGAGATCGTCCCCTTGGAGTAACCAGTCTTGATTTTTGTCTTTTTCTGCTCACAGACAAGTGCAGAGATGTGAAAAGCAGCAAGTGCAAAGAGGACGTCGACAGCAGATCCAATGATGTCTGTCGCGTTGATGGTGCTCCCAAGAGCACATCAGGGATCTTGAAAATAATATTTGCTTGCTTACGGTGAGACAGCGAGGGGCAAGGCAGCCCAAGAAGCAAACAACACTGGGGCGTCCGCGGTATAACCTTTGAGTGTCAATCTGACATTGTTGAATTCGTTTAATTATAAGAAGGAGCACGCAGGCGATATCGAAAAAAAAAAAAAACTACAACATAATCCGCGATTCAGTTCAATTAAACAGTGCTGACAAATCCTTGAATTAGGAGGAGAATTACACTACCGATAACGGCAGAAGGAACGAAACCTTGGGGAGAAATGCGAAACGTAACAAAGAAAACACGAATGGTCAGTTTACCCCACTTAGCGATCCACAGTAAGAGCGAGTACAGAACACATGAGTAGACACATAACAATCGTGTCCAAAAAAGAAAATTAAAAGACTTAATGACAGATAAAGTAAGCCACATTCTACATTTTGCGGATGATGGTAACGAGCGAGTAAGTTTTTTGAGTCCAATATATGTTTTCGCACGTGAATGAAAGGCGAAACTCACACACGCGCATGACAAGAGCAAAATCACATGTGGCTTTTCTTGCCCTTCCCACACAATGCCGAGATTATACCCGTCACCGTGGTCACACAGCACTCCATCTGCTGCACGGTGACAAACTCATTTGGCTGATGCGCCTCGCCCATGCCTCCCGGGCCCACAATCACGGAAGGAATACTCAGCACGCCATTGAAGTAGCCAGCCTCGGTGCCACCGCCAGAGCGGTGCTGATGAGGGTCTGCACGCAGGCGACGTGCTTCTTGTGTCAGAGCATTCGCATCGTCCCCTGTGAAGGGTGGATAGTCCGCCGTACGCGTCATCTCCACCGATGCTTCTGCAAATTCCTCCCGCATCACCGGAAGCACCTCAGCCGCAATGAACTTCTTCACCTCCGCTTCCACCATCTCCTTCTCTGCGTTGTCCGTCACACGCATACTGAAGGTGAAGTCACACTCCGCCGGCACCGTGTTCACCGCATTACCACCCTGAATGATGCCGGTGGAGATGCAGGCGAAGGGACAATCGTAAAGTGGGTCCCGCTTTCCATTCCTCTTGATGTCCAGCGCAATCTCGCGAATCTTTGAAATGATGTGCATCGCATGTTCGATCGCGTTGCAGCTCGTGTTCATCAGCGCCATGGAAGAGTGAATCGCCTTGCCTTGCACTTTTACTTCCCAAGCGGTGCGGCCCTTGTTTCCAGTATACACCATCATTCCCGTCGGCTCACCGATGAGGCAGCCATCAGCTTTGAAGCCCTTCTCCTTCAGGTAGTCAATCAGAAAGGGCACGCCTCGGCAGCCAACTTCTTCGTCAAAGGAGAAGGCAATGTGGACAGGCTTTGCACGCTTCATCGAGAGGAAGGTGGGCACCAGCGCCAGCACCACCGCCAGAAAGCCCTTCATGTCGCACGCCCCACGGCCAAAGAGCTTGCCGTCCTTCTCCACCATTGTGAAGGGGTCGGAGTCCCACTTCTGGCCGTCCACCGGCACCACGTCCGTGTGGCCAGACAGCACGATGCCGCCCTGCGTGGCACCGCCCTCGCCGGGCAGCGTGGCCCACAGGTTGGCGTGCGTCTTGGCCGGGTTGTACACCAGGGTGGAGTCCACGCCAGCAGCCTTGAGGAAGTCGGCAACGTAGCGGACAAGGGGCAGGTTGGAGTTGCGGCTGACGGTGTCGAAGCTGATGAGCTTGGCGAGCCACTGCTTGTAGTCGCTGGGGAAGGCGGTGGTGGAGGCCATGTTAAGGTAAAGAGAGGAGGAGCAAAAAAAAAAAAATGGTTGGCGCTCGCACCGAATTCGACCAACAGAACTACTTTGCTGGTGAACGGTAAGAAAAACTGCTGTTTTGAGTAGTGTGCGGTGTGGGGAAAGGAAAACAATGCGTTTGGCAAGTGCGCGAGGTCAAGCTGAAATAAATTGAGGAGCGAGGAGAGCCAAGGAGTCAAGTGCAACGAGGAGAGTAACGTTTAGGCGCTTCATCAACTCAGTCTAAAGAGCAACATAGAGAAATTGTGACAACGGAGACCAGTATTTAAACAATTTGTAGCGTCGTTAAGAGTTAATTAATCATCAGTGACGTCTCTCTGGACATCAAACAACTTTGTGGTCTACTGCTTCACGAACAGGCACCGAACTTATACGAATATTATTACGTTTCAATGCATTGAGTAGTCCATCTTTCACAAATCAGCAATAGTCTTGGATTAGTAGCCCCAGCACAACTCGACGCAGCTGAACGTGCATAACATATGTTGAAAATTAAGAGGCTTTTGTCCGTCTCGATCATCAATTACAAAACATCTCCTGTCGCTAAGACTACCAGAACGCAGTGAATAACAAAATCACAGACAGCAACAATATATTCTCTAGACCACCATCGTTCTCTTCCATAAGCATATTCAAAAGAAGAAAAAAAAAAGACAAGAAGAGAGAGAAGGCACCAAAAGTAAAAAAAAGGAAAACGCGGGGTTGGGTGGGCCGGAAAGAACTCCGAAGGCACTTTAACGGCACACGTAGGCGAACACGGGGTTCGGTGGGCCGGAAAGAACTCCGAAGGCACTAAAACGGCACACGTAGGCGATTAAAGGTAGTTAAAGGGTGCGAGTGTAGTGGTTGGTTTGTTAAGGACAGTCGTGACGCCAATTACGTTTTTGTTTTGTTCTGTGCGTGTTTGCTTTTTGGGGTTGTTGTTGTCGTGTTGTGTTCGGCCGTCGTGTGGTTTTGTCTTTTTTTGTGGTTTTTTTAAAAAAGCTTCCCGGCCGGGAATTGAACCCGGGTCACCCGCGTGACAGGCGGGTATACTAACCACTATACTACCGAGAACTGAAAGTTAAGTGAGGCGTTTAGCACTCTCCGCTGTGATCGTTGTGAAGGTTTTTGGACTGCGAGAGCGACGGGTTTTGTGTTTTGTGCAGCGATGCTCAAAGCTGGCTTAAATAGTAAACGTTTCATCGTTTTTTGAGGCGCCTGACGACAGCATTTTCTGGTTTCTTTGGGAACACCTTTAACTATAGGAATGTTTTTTGAAAATAAAATAAAACGCTGTCTTTGCGAGATGGGAAAGAAATTAAGTGATAGCGGAGAGTATCGAGAAAATGAGTTGAGGTGCGGATGATAATAGAAAAGGCGACTAGACTAATGAAAAAGAGCCAGTTCTTTTCCACGCTTTCTGGAATGGATCTGTAGTAGGCAGCCCATAGTGCACTGCGGAAGGATCTTGAGGCGGCGTGAAGACAAAAGAAAGCGGCAGAACTTCAATAGGAGCTACCTTATGTCTGAGCTGAGTGTTTATATACGCATTGGCTTATTTCTTGTCATTCAGTAGGCAGCACGAATTCTATTTGCAGCTTATTAGACGTCGACGAAAAACACAAGCAACATTGCATAGTAACAGCTAAGGAGGATAGTGCGGCAGCAACACCAAAAAAGCTAAGGTGGCGGGGTAAAACGAGTAGAAGCTCCAAAAACCACAACAAAATGGCAACAGCTTAGAATTTATGTAACGCCTCTCACACAGATTAATGGACCTGAGTAGATGGGGCTTCGATGAGCTACGCAGTACTGCAGGTCGTTCTGGAAGACAGAGTACGGTCTCGCGTGAGTAAACATACCATTCACATCAAATAGCCTCGCTTGAAGAAAGCTCTACAAAAGCAACAGTGAGTAAGTCAATTGTCGTAAGCGCTAAACAGGTGTGGTGAATAGAAAACAAGAAAAAATGACAATCGGAAGGATATTAACAAAGAGTGAACGACAATAACAACGTCACAAAAAAAAAAAAAAAATGATCTTACACAGAATGGGAAAACTTCGATGTTTTTTTCTTGCGTCATGTAGTCGACGAAGAGTTTAACCGTTTCTTTTTGGTGACATCTTTGGCTGCACGCAGCACTTGAGCATGTCAACAAAAGTCATGCGAGTTCGACAGGATGCAAATATCTGCGAAAGAGAGAAAATCGATTTAAGGCGGGAAAATGAACAAAAACGTTAACATTGATTAGTAGTGAGTTTATACAAGTGATACATGGTGGTAGAGAGCGATAATTCTACTCGATCAAACAAAAACAGGAGGAAAAAAAAGCACTTTAGGGCGAATTCAAACAAAAACGAAGATACTTCTTGCGGCAACAACCCCCACACCACACCTACACCGGATGCATTAACGCGTTCTCTTGTCACCTCTTGAGAATATCGTCTACTTCATCGGTGAAGCCATGCCGCGCAAGAATACTCGCGCTTGCCTCGCGCAATTGGAGAGCCGATGGACGTTCCGCAGGATCGTAGGAAAAGCACGCCTCTGCAAGTGTGTAGTCGATATCCATCATATAATGCCTCATTACAGGCGACAGCATCAGGTCCGCTGCAGGTACGATGTGCTTGTGTACCACTGCATCGTAGAAAGGCTGCCCGCCTCTCTGCAGCATCTCGCGCAGCTCTTTGGCTTTCTCCTCCTTATGCTCCTCATCGACGGATGCCCAGCGCCAGCAGGGGCGACGCGCCACCGCCTCAATGCAAAGCAAGCCAAAGCAGAAGATGTCGCACTGCGGCGTAGGTGGGTGCCCTGCAGCCATGGCAGGACTTACGTAACAGGTTAATGGAGCACACACCACCTGTTGACCCTGGCGACTCTGTAACAAGTGGTGGCGAAGCCGGCATACACCGTCGGCGCCTACCACGACGTTTTCTAGGGACAGGGCACCATGTGCGAGACCCATTGCGTGCAGACAGTGAAGCCCAGCAAGGATATCAAGCGTAAACCGCGTCATGGTCAGCGGGCGTACAACACCGTAGCGGTCGCAGAGGGAGCGGAGGTGTCCACCGGGAGTGAACTCGTTAAGTATCGCAACGTAGCCCTCGATGGAGAAGGAGTAGGCTACAGGTGACAGCAGGTTTGCATGCGTGATGGCTTGCTTCTTGATGTACATTCGTGCCGCTGCCGCTCGCGTGGCGGGTGACGGCGCACAAACAGGAATGGCACGACTGACCGCGTCAGGTATGACACCATCCGGGACGTCACGAATCGCCTCCGCCACGTCTTTCAGAACCTCACAGAGCTGCATCGCCGTCACGGTGCACAACACACCAGCTGAGCCGAGGACGGGGAATGTCGCGGTCCATGGGTTTGCCCACATCGTGTGATTCGGCGACTTGGGCACATACCAGAACGATCCTTGGTTGTCCTCCAGCCACTCCGGCTTGCCACCAAAAACGTAGCGCTGGGGCTTGCCATTGTGAATCTTCGTCACAATGGCACGTTCCACCTTAAAGTCAGGGGTGCGAAACTGTGGGGCAGCTTTCCCACGTACTCCAGGTAAAGGGGAACGAGATCGACTTGTGGGTGGAGTTGGGTGGTGCAAGGCCGCCTCACGCAAAGGATCATAGCCGGTTCCTCTCAGTACCGCGTCGATCGCAAAAGGGCAGTGGCGTGTGCGACGAAATCCCTCGGTGGCACCGGCCCTCAGATGCACTTCACACTCGTTGATGAGCCGCTGCACCTGCACGGACACCGCACCACCCACCACTTCGCTCAACGCAGCCTCGCGGCGCAGGCTGGACGGCATCAGCCCGGGCTCCAAATCAGAGATGTCCGCGACACACTTGAAAGCGCCGAGAGCGGCGCCATACTCACCGTGCACCATGAGGCCAAAGCCGTCAAAGCAGCGCCGCTGGTACAGTTGCCAGGGTGCGTTGCCAGCCACCGCACCGGGCAGCACCTCGTACAGAATCACCACGTCCGCGTCTAGCCCGACACGTCCGATGCGGAGGGCCTCCACGGGCAGCTGACGGACGCCGGCCTCGACCTTCCTCGTGTTCGACCCACGCACGCGAGCACGCACCAAGTTCGCCGTCTCCTCCGTCATGGCAATGCGCACACCGATGCGTTCCGGTACGTGACCGACCTCACGGTGCACATCACGGCCCAGTGCCACGGGCATCACCTGCCCGCTCAGTTCATTGCGGTAGAGCCCACAGACAAAGCTGCTAATATCGAGCAGCATGCGCATATCGGGCATCCGCTTCCTTTTGCACCCGTCCATCCACGCTTGCAGAGCCAGCGCAAAGGCGACGGCATCTGCGGCATCACGCCGGACACACGCAACCGCCTCACGACGCATAGCGGCGGTGTTGAGCGACTGCTCTGGGGTGAGCTCGGCTTTACTACCGCGCGGCACCTGCGCGGCTGCCACGGCAGGGCTGATCTGGTGGGCCCGAGTTGCCTTGCCAAAGTGAACGACACATCTATCGGGGCAGAAGTGGAGCACCGTGCCGTGGTGTGTGTTGATGAGCTCGTTCATGGCGGTGGCAAAGGCCTCAAGGGCTCCCGGGGAGGGAAAGGGTCCGCAATTCACCATGTTCGAGGCAGACGCCGCAGTGGCGACGGCGTTGTCCAGCAGCTGCCCAGTTGACCATCGTTGCGTGCGCAGCTCGGAGACCTTGGCGGCAATGGCAGACGCGTTCTGTGCATCGCGGGAGGGGCGGATGCTCACTGTGACAATCGTAGACTGCTGAGACATGAGCCGGTGGGGCGGGGCACTGCTCCTCTCTGTATCTGGTGGCGACCCTCCAAAGGCAGAGCTGCGTGTGGGCTGGACCTGATCGTCGAGGGGGTCGACGATTGGCACTCGCAGCGGCTGAGGGACGAAGGCGTCGATCTCGCGCAGCCGACGCATGCAGTTGTTGTGCGCTACGACAAGTTCCTCCACTTCCTTGTTACGGAAGAAGTAATGCTTCTCTTGGCGGAACATTGCGCGCTGCCCGGTGACCACGCTGCGGTGCAGCAGCTCGGACATCTGGCGCAGCGGTCGCGTGAAACGAAAGTGCACGTAGGCCCAAAAGAGGGCTGTCAGGAGCAAGGCGACAGCCACAACGACACCCACGCCAATGCGGTTGTAGAGGAGGTAGGGTGGAAGGAGCGTGCTCTGGGGGCTGACATATACAAAGGGCACCGTCAATCCTCGTGGGGTTGTGTAGCTCCACGCCGTCACCGTTGCGTAGGCCCCTTTGTGGATCAACAGCGAGGTCTGCTTGTGGCCGTCTGTCTGGAGGGCCTGTAGATTGACGTGCCGGAGGGCGTCACGCATGAGCGGATCGCTTACGTTGCTACATTTCAGATAGCCCATGTCAGCGTGTGCCAGATTGCCAAAAATACCCACGTCGTCTATTGTCTGGTGCTCGCCCCAGCTGTTCGACATGATTAAAGGGTCCTTGTTTGTTAGCGAATTCTTGACGAGTACGGCAAGCCTTTCGCCGGCTTCCAGTGGAAACGATGCGCTTTTCGCCAAGGTCAACCCATTTAGGGCTAACCGCAAGAAAGCGGAAATGCTGGGGCCGGGGTTGATGTTGAGGCCTCGCAATGCAAGGCCTGCGGGCAGGTTGAAGTACAGCAAGTGCGGCTGGTAGGCGTCCGGAGTCCACATGGTTTTCGGATCAATGTGGTCGACGGCGCCGACGTAGTACTTCTCCGCCATCGCGAAGAGAGAGGTTGAGTTGTACAAAGTGGCCACGCGTTCCCTCACACTCTGCCGAGAGATCACAAAGTCGGTAGCTTTCCTCAGCGGATGCTCAAAAAGAAACGTTGTCGGGTCCACAAAGTAGGTGCCGTTGATGCCCGCCTCCTCCGTCACGTACCCCGTAATCGTGTCCACCGAGCCCACTCCAGGATCGCCGTGCATGCAGCCGCTGGTCGCTCCAAGGTGCGGCGACCAAATCGAAAAGCTCAGAAAACGCTTTCTGCGGTCGTACATCGTGAGCGTGGCGCACAAGGTAGCCAACGTAGTATCGCTGCGCATATCGTAAGCAGAGTTGGAGCGCAACGACATCGATGTAGAGGCCAGACGGTACATACGCTCCGATACCCGATCGTAGACAGCAACCACATTTGCCACTCGCAGATCGTGCAGGTCATCCCACGAGCCACTCAGTACCTTGTACACGTACCTGCTCGTCGGCGCCGTTGCAGCCGCTGACGCCGCGAAAAGGAAAAGAAAAAAGAAAAAGGTCCAGCAAACATCGAGGCGCCGCACAAATCGGAGCACCGCTGCCCATGCACGACCCCACTTTGTCTCAGGCAGTGGCGCTACTTCTGCGACCCGGGTGACGTGCATGCTGACGGGCACTTCCTGCGCGGAAAACCTCATCCCGACCCCAAAAAGGTAAATCTATATAGAAGAGTTAAAGAAGAAGAGGCAGTTATCAAATAAACAGATGGCAAAAATAAAAATGAAGAGTTTCGAAGAGGCAGAGAGGGTATCAGAAGAAAGGAAGACTAGAGCAGTAAAAGAGGAAAAAGTCCTCTTTTAGCGTTCACTTTTTTTTTTTTTTGCAGTTACAAAGGAGATTATTTTGTTTGTTTACCGGAGCGTGACCGGTACGAAAAGAAGAAGTACAACCGATGTACAACTAGTGAAGGAGATAACAGAACTTGCAAGGGACAGAAATAATAATAATAATATTAACTTTGGTAAATACAACAAAAAACGGATCCCTCAAAGCACAGATGCAGGAATGAAAGAGAGAGAGAGAGAGGAGTCAATTTTAGCGCTGTCAGGTGATAACAGCGGTGTCATTCCATGATGATGAAGCGCAAAAGAATTGAAGGCGATAAGAAAAGAAGGGGGAGAAGGTGAAGTTGAGAGATCGAGTACGAAGAGAGAGAGAGAGAAAATATGCGGCTTTGTTGATTTCATGTTGACAAGGCGAAAGACACATAGAGGCATACGTGCATGTTGCCTTCGCTACATCTTAAAGAGGTCCAAAAGAGGGTAAACACAAAGGATGACTTTCTGGTTTGTGTGGAGTGTCAGTTAAAGACAAAGTACAGCAGGCATATTTTAATGTCGCTAGCGCGAAAGTTGTGCCTCGATAGCTGTGCAACTAAAGGGCGATTCTTAGAGAATTAGACAACCGTGTTCGCACAGAGAAGTTTTTTTTTGTTTACCCTTTTACTTCTCCATAATCCAAGACAAACGCATGGAGTGTTGCAGGCAGGCAGGTGTGCAAGTGCGCAGTGAAAACAACAATGACGAGAACGAGATGGACGAAAGGCGCAGTTTTTGCGTTAGACAAGAAAGTAGAGGCTGCGTAGAACAGGTTCCTTCCGAAAAAATGAGTGAAGACTGAGTCGTACGGTGGACAAAAAAGATAAAAACGTTCGTAAAATGAGTAGTTATTAAGAAAGAACAAGAAGAAAACGATAGCGGACATAAAAAGGTACAATGATTGTTGTGTCTTGAAGCCTTTCAGTAGTTATGATAATGATAAGAATAATAATAATAACAATAAAGATCTTTTAAAAAGGGAAGAAAGGGAAATCTGCGTACGGTCAGTACATTCGATATGCATCTAAATTACGTGCTTGATCCCGAATAAAGGCAATGCTAGGGTTCGTGTGGCTTTTGTATCAATGCAAAAAACCTTCGTCAATCACAGCTTTAGCCGTTGTGGCAAACGATAGCTCCAACCAAGAAGTACTAGCTGCGTGGAACCACGTGCGAAGCAGCTTCCACTAGAAGCAAGAAAGAAATCGGGCGGGTAAAAGAACCTGTCTCGTGCGCTTGATCACTTATTATGGCAGTATTTTCCAAAGACAAAAATTAACAAAGGCGGGCAATAGCTTTCTACACTGCTGCACGGTGAGTGTCTCTGTACTTCAAAGCTGAGTCCATTCAAGACAGAGTAATCAACATAGCCGACACTTAACCACCACCAACCCTACTTCGCCTTTACAGAGCTGAGACCTTCACACTGCCACTCTTCTCGTAGAGGGAAACAAGATCCACGACCATCTTCTTGCACTCCTCCAATTTCTCCATTCGAATGCACTCGTTGGCCACGTGCGCCATCTCCATCTGCCCAGGACCGACGATCACAGTGGGGATGCGCAGGACATCTTGGAAGAAGCCCGCCTCCGTGCCACCGCCAGTCTTGCGAATCGCGTTGTCGTGACACAGATGGCGGGCGGAGGCCGTGAAGGGGTGCTGCTCATCCGCGTCGAAGGCTGGGTACATGGCCACCTGCACGCAGTCCACAGCGGCCTCGGGGTACTCCTCTCGCATGGCGGGAAGGATGGTCTCGGCGACGTAGTGGCCCACCTGCTTCTCAATCTCGCGGATCACCTGCTTGTCCAGAAGACGGACGCTGAAAGTAAAGTCGCACTCCGCAGGCACCGTGTTCACCGCGTTGCCGCCTTGGATCAGACCCGTGGTGATGCAGGCAAAAGGGCAATCGTGCTGAGAGCGCTTCCCGTTCTCCTTGATGTCCAGCGCAATCTCACGGATTTGTGTAATGATCTGTGCCGCGTACTCGATCGCGTTGCAGCTCGTGTTCATCAGCGCCATGGAGGAGTGAATCGCCTTGCCTTGCACTTTCACTTCCCACACACAGAGCCCTTTGTTGCCCGTGTACACTGTCATGTTCGTGGGCTCACCGATGAGGCAGCCATCAGCTTTGAAGTCCTTCTCCTTTAGGTAGTCAATCAGAAAAGGCACGCCAGTGCAGTTGAGCTCCTCATGGAAAGAGAAGGCAATGTGGACAGGCTTCGCACGTTTCATCGAGAGGAAGGTCGGCACCAGCGCCAGCACCACTGCCAGGAAGCCCTTCATGTCGCACGCCCCACGGCCAAAGAGCTTGCCGTCCTTCTCCACCATCGTGAAGGGGTCGGAGTCCCACTTCTGGCCGTCCACCGGCACCACGTCCGTGTGGCCAGACAGCACGATGCCGCCCTGCGTGGCACCGCCCTCGCCGGGCAGCGTGGCCCACAGGTTGGCGTGCGTCTTGGCCGGGTTGTACACCAGGGTGGAGTCCACGCCGGCGGCCTTGAGGAAGTCGGCGACGTAGCGGACAAGGGGCAGGTTGGAGTTGCGGCTGACGGTGTCGAAGCTGATGAGCTTGGCGAGCCACTGCTTGTAGTCGCTGGGGAAGGCGGTGGTAGAGGCCATCGTGCTGGAGAATGCAATACAGTAATATTTAAAAGATCTCAACCAAGCGTCCTAAAAGGTTAATCGGTCGTCAAATAAGGAGAATGCAGCAGCGAAGAAGAGCTGAAGTAAATCGATTTGGTGTGAAAATGCTTCAGTTGAGGGCTGTCACGTTGTGTTGTCGTATTGCGCTAGAAAAGCGCGGAGGGGAACTGAAAAAGTAAGAGAGGAGAGAGGCGTCAGAGCGAGAATAGCCAGAAAAAAAAAAAAGAGGAGATAGTAGACTAATATTATAGCGTGGATGTCCGGAGAAGAATGTTTGTCTCAGAGGTATGACACACGATGTCTTGAAAACGCGCGCCGACGCACTGCTCGCAGGCAACAAAAGATGAATAGTTTCTGCAAGCCTGCCACGCATCATTCTCCGTTTAAATGTGTCCTACTGAATTGCCTCAGCTTTGAAACAAACATTTGAGCAGCAGAGCGACTGCTGATACGTTACAGCACACCAATGGGCAGAGGCAGAAAGTGGCAGGGAGCTATCGGTACTTGCCCCCACGCTCAAACACAGAGACACTGCCGCACAAGCGAAAGATTCGAGATAGCTTTGAAAGCGGAGCTTCTGAGGTTGTAGAGATGATTCGAAAGGGGAAAGCAAATGTCAGGCATTAAAAAGCGAAGGTGAGTAAAAGCACAAACAAGTAAAAATGGTTTATTGATATATAAAAACAAAAAAAGCAAAGTAATCAATTTGTTACTCAAGAAATATGCTAATTATATGAATACGTACTGGAAAAGCAAGCCGGCAAACACAGCTTTTATTATTAGGCAAGGGCACCGCTTTTTCAATGCGGTTTCGTTTTTTTAGAACGAGAAAAGACAGCCTTGGCGTTAACTTAACAAATTCGAAGCTCCAGTAGTGTTTTCTGACAAAAGACAAGGTAGAAATCGTATTCGACCGGTGAGGAGGAAAACACAACAGCTCAGCATTGAGTGCGTTTGTCTCTCTCTTACCGATTCTGTCCACAGAGTACAAGCTTGCAACTCTCAGACATAGTTGAATATTACGGAGGCTGCCGGCTGCCGTAATCCATTGCTAAAATACGATACGCGTCCATTGTTGCGAGGTAGAGAGATTCAGAAGAGGGAGAAGAGATATAAGACATGCGCTGCTAAAAGCTAGGTTGCAGCCGAGGAACACAATAATAATAATGGAGACACAAATAAGGGGGTAAGAAATTTAATACTAAGAAAATAAGGAAAAGGGCAAATGTAAGCAATAAACAAACAAACAAACACAAAAAGATAGCTTAATGGTAAAAATGCTTTTGAGGGCGCCCAGCGCGCTGTAGATTGGGCTGGTAGTGTGTTTCACGGTTTATGAATCAGGTGAGTAGGGGGAAAAAAAAGTAAATTGTACCGTATTGGTGATGAGGGCCAGCGGAGATTAAACACGTTCAGACAAAAAAAAAAAAAGATGATTATGACGTCATAAGTAACCATAAAAAAAAAAAAAAAAAAGACGAAGCGAAATAATAATAAAGCGATCGTGTTTGTGCAAGAAAGAAGAAAATCACGGCAGAAAGCAAAAATGGGGTAGAACGAGCAAAGGGGGAGGGGTGCGATTGCCAAAAACAAGACTAGGCGTTCATTAACTGCGGTTAGAAAACTCAAAAAAAGGAGCTCCTCAACTAATTACACATCTCAAATCACTGCAGATCATAGATATATGATGCCATTTACAAAAGTTTTCAAGAAATCATGGTACTACAGGATTTAATGTAACCAGAGAATAAAGCGATGCAATGAAGGAGAGTTTAAACACCCTCTTTGAATCTACTCTCACTACTGGTGTGTATTGTAGAAAAAAAAATCACGGAAAAAAAGTGGGGATTTGCTTCACCTGAGATACAGATAAAGGGGGATAGAAAAGAAAACTACACAACGCTAGGAAGAAAGAAATCAGAAAAGAGAGAGAAAAAAAAAGACCCGTGAATTAGACACTTGGTGAAAAAATACGATGGAAGAAAGATTAAACATCGTGCCGACATCAATAATCTAATGATAGAAACGCTGAATGGGAAAAGCAAATCAAACAACCAAACAAACGGCAGAAAGAGAAGAGTCAACACACCGGTCTAAAGAACATAAAGACGCTGGCACGGATGGTGCGGACGACTTTAAAGGCGAAAACGCTTCTTTACGCCTTGTTCGGCACTCTGGCTGAATATCAACGTGTGTACTACAAACGAGGCCGCCAACTGGTGCGACAATGAAGTCCCATTCAGAAGCAATGAAAAAGGAAAAGGCTAGAAATCCTCGAAGTCATTCTCTGAAAGTAAACCTAGCACGAAAAAAAACAAAACAAACAATAAAACGAGCAACAAAAAAAGGGGTTCCCCAAAGCTCCCGCTGATCAAATAATAAACCCAACAAGACAAGTTAATAACATAGCACACGTAGCGGAAACAGGAAAAAAAAAGGGAAGCTAAACACTGTTTAAGCTCACATGGAGAAAATACTAATTGAAGCTTCATTAGCAATGGAAGGAGATGCGTCAAGAGTTTGATTCAGAAACACTCCATGTCTTGCAGCGATGCGCTCAGCGTGAGAGATCAACGAGCTTAGCGAGAGCCGTTGCTTCGGGTCCTTATCAAGACAGCATCGCAATAAATTAAAGTTAACAGGACTCCCTTTAGCCAAAACCTCCGGAGTATCGAGCCTCTCCACCGCGGGCACGACGCGGCCCAGCGCAACCGCCTCGCTGAAGCCCTGCCCGCCCGCAGCGGCAAGGGCGGTGAGATCCTCCGCACTGCGCGGCGCCTCCTCCCCAACCACCGGGGCCCACACCCACGGCAGCCGCTGCGTCAGCAGCTCCAGCAGCACCAGGCCGTAGCCGA
>JASAOD010001672.1:0-14421 GCA_030849845.1 Crithidia brevicula | reverse complement strand
CATTGCGCCTCTCCATCACAGCCGTGCTGCCCTCCACGCCCACTAAAGGTGGCGTGAGAGCTTCATAGGGCCCGGCCACACGGAGCACAAACTCATCATCGTCAGATACCCACGTGAGACGCGCGCGGAGAGTTGGATGTCCGCGCTGCGTCCACGACTGCAGCGCTTCTAGTTCTGCCAAGGTCGCCCGGGCTCTCATTGCTGCAGTCGACGACGTGCCTTCTTTTACTGTAGCTTGGTTGACAAGATTGCCCTCGCACTCATCCTCCGTTTTTTCTTCGCTATCTGTTCGCTCTCCGACGCGCAGGGTTAAGAGACACGACTGTTCTTGCAGGGCATCCGCACTGCCTGTCCTCTCTGAGGCCTCGGCGGATCGAAGAGGTAGCCAGCCCTTGCGGGGAAAGCGCGTGTCGCAGCGACTGACACCATCATCGCCATTACGCTCTCCTGGCGCTGCAACGCCGTCAGCAAGAGGGGGAAAGCGCACAATGCAGTCGTCTTCCACAGAATGTAAGGAGAGCTGCGCCAGCGTGCACACCGATTGGATGCGCTGCTCGTGACTTAACTCGGCCAGCGAGCGCAACCACCTCAATGGCGGTAATACTGTGGTAGTGTCGGACAGAAGCGGGTCGGCAAAGCAGCGCCGATGCTGCGCCACGACGTGGGCCACAAGCTGATGCCACACACGCGACTGCTTGCATGCAACGACATCTACGCACTTCAGCTCGACAGCTGCGTAGTCGCTGGGGACAGAGCTGGAAGACATCAGTACATCCACGAGGGAAACCTCGCTACCCAAGGGCCCAAGGCCTTTGTATTCCTCACATGTCCACGGGCGAGCTGAGATGATGCGTTGAGCTGCGGTGGCTGCAGTAGAGGCTGCGACGGACCACTTGCGTGTGAGCAAAGAAGTGGCAGCGCTTGTCAGGTCGACTACCGCATCGCTTGGCGGCTTTGCCTCGCACGTGGAGGCGCTTGGCAAACACAGTTGCGACTGCGTGTTGCTGGTAGGAGCGTTTAGGGGGAGCATCAGCGTCGCTTTAGAAGAGGTGCAGTGCAACACAACAACCTCCGGCGGAGGCGTGCGTGCGAGAGTGAAAGGGGGTAGCAGCCACGCTATACACATCACGTTGGACCCACCGTCGCGTATCCCAGACACAGAGGTGCTAGGAGCAGGAAACCGACCACGCCCTCGCCGCTGCTCAGAGTGTCTTCCCCCGCTAGAAACACAGAGGAACACGAGGACCGGTCCGCTGTCTTTTTCGTTGCATTCGAGAACGCTGTGAAGCTCTGCAGGCGACGGGGCAAACATTTGAGGGCCAGTGGAGCTCGTAGGAATCGTCGCATGCTTCACATCCGCCAAAGCAGTACTCAGACACCACGAAATGCGAAAACCGTGCGGACTAGATCCCTCCCAGCTGACCGCACACGCGGCGTTCCCTTGCGGCTCGGTGATTCGGGGCATCCCGACCAAGTCCAGCCGCGTACGGTGGTATGCACCGCTTTGACAGGGGCGAGGGAGGACAAAAGAGCTGCTGAGGGCGTCACGAGGAGTGGTTGCTGCGGGCTCGTTTCTTGCAGATGGGAGAGGACACCTCACCACCTCCGTTGCTGCCATCACCTCCAGATGCGGCCACAACGTCTTTGCATCAGAGACATCCTCCGTACATGCTGTATTGTCCCACTCGTGGTACACCGTGGTGGTGGTGTCTGGCGAGGATGTCCACTGGCGCAGCAGTTCACCATTCGCGGCGACCAAGCTCACCGTGTAGTGCGTCGCCACCTCCATCGCAAGAGGACGATCTAATTCTCTCTCGGCTGACTCCTCACAGGGGGCGGTGGAGCTGAAGGGCCCCATCAAAGCCCACTGAGACACTGCAGATGCCGGCAACACCGTCCACAGCGCGGGACGCTTCCCGAGTCCTTCGGTGCGTTCACTGGCCCCTCCTTGTGTGCCTCTTGCGGCTACCGCCGACGTCTTTGCCGCTGTCTCTTCCACTTCGCAGTGGCGCACCGCGAGCCCATCTTCATGGAATTCGGAGCCGCGCTTCGCTCTCGACCTTCGCCCTTGCCGCAAGTCTCCCGGAGATCGCAGACCGCTGCGCATGACGGCCTCCACCGTCAAGGATGACCGCAACTGCGCGACGACCGCATCGGCCACCACAGGAGCCGTCACAAATTTCACACTGGCATAGTAGTCCCCACAACCGGTACCACGCACCACTGCCACGTAAGGGGTGGCAGGCTGAAGGGATGTGAGGACAACATGTGGCTCCTCGGACACCCAGACACGCAACGCCGCGCAGGTCTCGTGCGCGTCTCTAATTTTCGGTATGTGCGATGTCTCCTTGTCCGCCAGTGGTGATCCGGGCAGCTGACGCGCAGCGTAGAGCTGGAGTTCGTACGAAACTTTCATCGTCGGCTGTTGGCGTAGGTGCCGAAGCAGGGAAAGCGGCGGAGTCCAGTCTACCATGGCGTCATTGGCGGTGATGGCGGAGACGGAGATATCCGTTATGGGCTCTGCTGGGGGAATGGGGATAGCCAGCCTTTTGGGCGAGGAAGCAATGGGGACAAAGAGGATGAGCTGCTGTACGGCAGGCGTTGCAGGCTTCCCTGCGTGCTGGTTGGAAGGGCCGCCGGAGACACCCAGGTGGAGAGACAAGTACAGACGACCATCGTAAGGACGGTATGAGGTCAGAGGGATCCGAATACGTTGCTGGTGGTGAGTCTGCTGAGCCGTAGGAGGGATTAGCGGGTACCGCTGCACTGCGCCGTCGTGCTGCTCGTCCGTGTCAAAATCCTTCGTGTGAACTTCGAGGGAAAGGCAGACGCGTTGGCAGAGAGCGTTGGCAAGGTGGGGTACAGAGGGCAGCACCATTGGCACACTTTCCTTCTTGTGCAGTCCCTTTTGATCGCGTAGGCAGAGCGCTTTATAATAAAGCTCGTACGCTTCGCTGACATCCACATTAACGACTGCCTCTTCCATGAAGTTCTGCACGTAGAGCAAAGACTGCGGGATGTCTGGTGGCGGAGGCAGTATTACAGAGAGGCAGCGGTCGGGCACGAGAAGTCCTTTCGGCGGCGTCGACGCTGCGGTTGTTGTCGTTGGCCCGCCAAAAGCCGTCAAGCGAAGCACGCCAGTCCACCACCGATCCGAGCTAGTTTCTGAAGAGCTCGCTACGTTTCCTTCGCGCTGCACACCATCGTGAGATTTGGCTTCCTCTTGAGAGCACGCCGCACTTACGGCAGCTGCGCGAAGCTGTGATAGGGTCAGCCTCAGTCGATTCTGCATCTCTCCGCTCACATAAACCCGGTATGTACCATTAAACTCGACAAATTCCACCATGGGCTGGTTACTACTAGCAGCGGTCTCGGTAGCCCTTGTCTTTGTGGCGTCCGCGTCAGCGCAGGTCCATGTCAGCTCCAGCAGCGGCTCGCTGCCGACCCTTTCGCCGGCCGACGCTGCAACGGGAAAGCCGCTTCTAACGGCCTTTACGTGAACATTTGATACGACGTAGAAGTCGACTTCGTCGCTCACTGCATTTGCTGAGGTGGCATCTTCGTCTGCAGAGGGATGCGTCACTACACCATCCTCCGTCCTGCCCGCTCCTGAAGTCGACAAATTCCACTCCACGCGACAACGCAGCCGCACAACGATCGGCGTTTCCATCGGCAACACGCTGCAGTCCACGACACGATGAACCGCGCTACTCCCAACATCGGACACCGGAGCAGGGGCGAGAAAAGGGACGCGAATGCAGGTGCCCAGCGGCTCCAAGGCGGCTTCGTAAAACGCCCTCGGTGCGTCGACCGTCAATTCACCCTTTACGTTGTGCTGCATGAAGCGGAGGTGCAAACGGCGCGTGTCGGAGTCAAAGACTGCACAAAACGCACTTGACGGTGGCGGCTGCGGGCGAGTGTGCCACTTACGCTTTTGAACGTCTCCGATATGGTTCTCGGCGCAGCGCACACGCACTTCATATTCGCTGGCAGGGTGAAGAGCAGTGAGGTGAAGGGTAGCACGATAGAGACGAGGTAGTGCAGAACCACCCGCTGCTGGTCCTGTTGTTGCTTGAGTACGAGATGCGCACACCTCGTCCACGGGTAGACCCATTACCTGGTAAAGATGCTCTTGCTCGTTCACGCACGGGACATCGACACCCAGAGGAAGCTGCGGGGTACCTGGCTGAGCAGAAGTCTTTGCTAGCTCGAGAGTGCACAAGGCTCCGGAGGCCTCCGAGCGGACCATCACGACTGACACATCAAACACGGGGCAGGTGCCCTCCCACGTCAGCTCCGACTCAGAAGAACTCACTTTTTGTACGTCCACGCGCGTACCGCACACGTGAAACGGGCCGAGAACGGTCTGCAGCACACGGCGCTGCAGCGCCTCCAAGACAGACACGTAGTGGCGTGTCGGAGAATGGGCAGTGCGCGTAGGCTCAGTCAGCGAGACGAACTCTGCGTCAAGTTGCACACACAGGGAGAGCGCCACACCGACCTCAGCACCAGCTTTTACTTTAAACGCGTGACAACGCGAACGATCCAATGAGCTGACGCTAGACGCAATCTGAAAATTACGCGGACTGCTCCGACGAACCTGACCTCGACTGCCGCGCTTCAGATCATCATCCTCTGCATTCTCACGCAGCAGCGGCACAATGGTCAGGTGCAGACGAAGAAACTGGTGTGCCTGGGCAGCAGCGTCTGTGACTGATTCGATGGCTGTCCTGTCGCTGTTCGGCACTGTAGTCTGAAGCGCATTCTTGCCTGTTGACTTCTGAGAAAATAGCGCGCAGTGTCGCAGGAGAGACGCCGGAAAAACAGACGTGCGATAGTGAAACAGTGGACAAGAGATCACGCCGCTAACGCAAGGACCAGCACGAGCATGCGAGCTGCCTCTTTCCTTCGTGAATGCCTGCTCCTCTTGCTGTTGTTGCTGTGGCTGCTTCGGCAGTAATGGCAAATGCAACGACGCGGAACCACAATCCTCGACGGCTGCGGGCGAAGCCGCTGAGTGCACCACCGCCAACTCACCCAAATGCATAAAGTCTACCGTTGGGGTGAGGCTAGTGGCTGCCATCACTGCACAGACCGACACCTCTGCGGCCACAACACACTCGAGCTTCTTTTGGTGAAAACGCCGCTGCGGCTGCGTCAATGACGACGGCCGCGCATCAACCGCCTGCACTGCTTGACGGTCGGAGGGTGTGGGGACGAGCTGAACGTGATAGATCGATGCGCTGCGCAGGCCAGTAACGACAGCGGGAGATGCATGCCGGACCTGAACCATGCTACGGCGACCTCGCATGGCTGCCGCACCTTTGGCCGCACTGCGCTTTCCTTGGGGGACTGGCACCATAACTGCCTCCTCCGTTGCGAGGAAAGAAGCGTCGGCTGGCGGGGACGCGATTTCCGTGATGAGGAGCTTCACCGAGGTGCGTGCAGCGGTCGGTGTCCACTCTACTGAAAACCCATTTGATTGCACTGCGGACACACGCACCTGCTGCACTGCCGGCGACTCTACCGAAAAGGCAATTCCGCTGAGCCACAGCACGTCCTTCATGGCGACGCCCTTGACAAGTGCGTGACGAATCCCTACGTAGACCACCGCGACCGCCGTACCAGGCGGCACACGCGTGCGGAGGGTGTATCGGCTGCGTACACTGCTGCCTCGCCATGCGTCAGACGGCTTGTGGGGCGTCGGAGCGCTCTTGATGATGACGCCAGGGGCGATGGTACAGGTTTGCGCTTCGAGTAGCAGCAGCGCACCAGAGGCTGCGTCAATGGAGAAAAGCGCGAGAGACGCGACCGGTGCTGCTTTGATTAACGAATCCTTTGCTCTTTCACTCAAGGCCGCGTGAAAGGCCGTGGTGGGGTCGAGAACATCAACGGTCAGCAACCCACCGGCATAGCGCCTTACCTGCAGCACTGGGGTACGGGCGGTTGCGTGGGAAGGCAGTCGCGTCGCCAACAGCGCGGCGAGGTTCGTTGGCAGTACACCTGTGTCCCTGCCAACGAGTGCGGTATCGTTGCACCACCGCAAATCACGAGGAGGCGCAGGTATAGCGGAGGGCGGGTTCTGTGGGGCTGGTGTTGGTTTCAACGGCGCTTCCTTGCCTTGTAGTACTTCTTCCACATACACGCCGCTACTCTTTTCGAGTAGCGCAGCAGATATTTCGCTTGACGGCTGGGCAGTCGCTGGCCGCAAAGGCGGCGAAAGCGGCGGGGAAACGACTTCGGCGGTGCTCGTGGTGCCTTGACCACTTGGCGGTGATTGCGCTTTGTTCTTTTTTTCCTTCTTCTTCTCTTGATCTTGTTCCTCGCCATCCGCGCATGAGTCCGTGTGTGTTTGCGATTCTTTGTGTTCATGCGAGGGTGTCTGCCGTGACGACGGAAAAGCAATGACTCCTTCCTTCGCTAACGTGCTGACCGCCACCCTCACTGACGCACAGTTGTCTCCGGCAAGCTGCTCTGCTTTCTCAGCATTCCTTTCGACGTGCTGTACACGTTGGTGAACCTCTTCAATGTCTCGTTGCGATGACGTGTTTTTTCTACTTTCCACACCATGGCGGCTGGGCACTTGCTTCTCTGGCGCGTCTTCAGTATCGCCGTCTGCCACATCTGGGATGTCCACTGTGCTGTGCTCTGCGGAGGCTACATCCTGTGCGGCGGCTTCAACTTTGTCGGCAACATCTCTAGGATGCAATGGTGTGAGGGGTGGTGTAGGTGGCCGCGGAGGGGGTGGTGTGTCGGGTAGCGGTGAAGGTGCACTTGAATGCATCGCTGTTGCTGCGACAGCATCATCGCTAAATAGTCGGCTCGGGCTGTGTCGACCCGCGTCAAGCGCTGCATTCAGCTCACTGGCACTGGGGTTTCGGTGCTCACTTTCTTCAAGCTCCTCGGTGGCGTCTAGCTGCCGATTCTTGTCTTTGACCTCACCTGGCAAGTACACCCACGATGCTGCGTCCTGCGCCGGCTCTTCTTCTCTTTTTTGTTCCTCTTTCTTCTCTGCCTCCGCGAGATTGAGAGCGCACGAGTCGCTGTCCATCGTGCGCTTAGGCGGCACAGTGACATTCACGCCTAGACGTTCTCCGTCCGCAGCAGCAGGTTGCGTACTCGGTGAGGGGACCCAAGGTGGCGGCTGCATATTGTATCCGACCTCTCTCGTCGAAGAAATGCTACAATCCGAAAAAGGGGGGAGACGCACATCGAAAGGCCAGCGAGTATCCAGATCAAGGTGTTGCTGTTGCGTGTGTCGTCTACCGTCGTCAAGTAAGCGGATAAAGGCGTTTTTATACGTGATGGGCTCCGCTGGCTTTTCAGGTCGAGGGCAGGCCACTGAGGCAGCATCATAGCCCACTTCGATACTCTCCTGGTGAGCTGAGGCTGCGGAGAGCCGCTCTTGCCTTAGGTGCTCAAGGGGTAAGACAACGTCGAGGACACCACGAGTTTCCGTGTGGCGCGTAATGAGCCTTTCGTCTTCTGACCCACTACCAGCTAACCGTCGCTCAGGCACGTAAACACATTGAGCATCGTCGCAAGGATCGTCGCCGCGGTCCTTCTCCTGCAGGTTCACTGACAATGGAGGCGGTTGCGGTGGCGAGAATGGCGCTGCCGTCGTTTCTACCCCCAAATCACCCTCTTGCGGGGAGGATACCATTTCAGGCAACGTGTCTGCAGTGGGGCTTCGACGTCCCGCAATGGGTGACGTTTCCAAAGGCGAAGAGGGGGAGAGCAGCGGGTGCGCTTGCGGAGACGACTGTTGCTGATACTGCTGCTTCGGCGCTGCTGTGACACTCGAAGCTGCGAAGGGCGTTGGGGTTGCCGCCATGGCAGGAGCTGAGCGTAGCACGCTTTCGTAAAACTCCTTTGCGTACTGGACGACAGTCTCCGCTGTCTTTGCTGCTGGGGGCGTCGCTTTCTTAGGTGCCGGCTTGTGGGCCAGCACTTCTTGTGTCCGCCTCACCAGGTAGTCCCCTCCCCCGGCCGCGTAACGGGCATGCACTTCTATCATGCGAGCACGAAGGTATGTCAGCGCCAGCAGCCGCGTCACGGCAGCAGAGGCGTCCGTAGGCGACGGCGCAAGCGGCTCGCCGAGGCGGTACTCCTTCCGCTGCTGCTCCCGAAATTGAGTCTGCCGCGCTACCTCGACCTCGTGGATGGCGTCCAGGATTGGCTGTGGCAGCAGGGCCGTCACCCGCAGCGGTGAGACGAGCGCTGATGCTGCTGAGGAGGCGACAAGCGGGGCTGCACTGCGATCGTCGAGGGACTCGAAGGGGAGAAGATTGTGCAGGGTCTGCAGCAGCGCCTGCTCGCCCTCACGCTGCCGTGCCACCCGCGTAGTGAGTCGCTGCAGCGCTGCCATCACCGCCTCGGCTTGTGCCTCGCGTTCCCGTGCTGAGACGACGCCGCGCCGCACGTCGCGTCCGCCCTCACTGGCGGCAAGCACAAAGAACATCGCCTTCACCTGCTCCACCTGCGCCTCCAGCACCGCGGCAAGGAGGACGGAGGCGCTGTGGAGGTGAAGCTGTCGGTTGTACCACTGCAGCAGCGAGCCCGGCTTAAAAAGACGGAGGCGGGGCTGCACGCGTGTCACAGGTGACACGGCGCAGAGGACACCGTTGCTGCTGCTGCCGGCCCTTGCCCTGGCGAAGGCAAAAACGTACTGCGCCAGAAGCTCCTCGATCCACGGCTGTGGAGCGGCGGAGACGGGCTCGGCTGTCGAGTTTGGCTTCTTGCGTAAGTCATTTTTTGACCCACTGGGAGAAGCTGTCCTTGGTGCCGTGATAGCCTCGTAGGCTAGAAATGGCGCTGTGGGGATGGAAGGGGATAGGAGTGTCTCAGGGCAGCGCCAGAGCCGCACGTGCGCGGCTGTGTTGCGCACTTGCGCGACCGCGGCGGGGGCACAAACTTCACAATGCGGCAGCGCGTCTGAGGGCGGAATCGTCTGACGCGATCCTCCGCCGCGTTTCTTCCCGCTTTTAGTCCATCCCTTTTCGCCAGTCGCCTTCGCGCCGTCGAGCAGCTCTGAGAAGACGCACCAGTGAACATCACAGCAAATGGAAGTGGCCCATGTGTGGAGGTGCGCGACCACGGCGGCCATGACGGCATCGCAGCTGCGAGAAATTTCAACCTCCCGACTCTCGGGCAGTGGACCGCTCTTACTCAAATCACCAACACCGCTACCGGTCGCACTCTCCTGGTCCTCAGCTACGAAAAAGAAGCCGTTGGTACGTGTACTCAGCTGCCGTGCCGCCTGTACACCCCGCACAATCGATGGCGCGTCGCGCAGTCGCAATAGCAGCCGCGGCGGTGAAACGGCTATAGACGGGATAAGGCAGATGTACACCGGCACGCCGGCGAACAGGGCCCATTGCTGGTACGACCCACCTTCAGCATCGGCCGAGGAGGGGGAGGCAGGGGAGACGAACGGGTGCCCGCTCTCGGCCCACATTGCCAGGTGATATTCGTCGACACAGAGCACTACCGCAGCACGCCTTGGCGAGGGAAGTGAAGCAGAGAGGGAGGACGATGAGGTTGGTGTCGCAGTGCCACCTACTCCGTCATCTTCGTTGTATTGCTGCTGCTGTCTATGCGGTGCCGCCTGTTCCCGCACCCACAGGAGCCGATGTCGGTGAGCCTCCTGCTGCACTTGACGCAGTGTCGCCCCGCACTGGCCAAGCATCTGAGAGACCACCTCTTCCGCGTCCTCGTCCTCGTCCAGTGGCTCTGTTCGCTCCAGTTCGGATGAGCTTAGCGCTGTCAACGCCTCTTTTATCGACCGGCCGACCAGCGGTGTGGACCCCCTGCTCCGTTGCAGCAGCGCCTCACGGGGACTGTCTGCAGGTGCTTCATGAAAGGCACTGTCTGGGAGCTGAGACGACGGGCTGGCCAGCATGTCTTGCCCGTCAACGGAAAGATGAAGCTGCAGCTGAATGGCATCGTCGCCACTGCTTGAAGTGGCTGCGAATGTTGTCTCAATAAAGTGCAGAAGAGGCGGTAGAAGGCGACTAGGCAGGGGTCGAGCTGCGTCCTCGGCGCGTTCGCTTGCCGCTCCACCCAGCGCAGTGCACACCAGCACGTGAATAGTTTCCTGACACGAAGAGCAGGATCGGCCGGGTAAGGCAGCATCATGCTCGCTGAGAGTGTCTGCAGTTGCTTGGGCATCTGTATCTGCCCTGACAGCGCTAGAAATGCCAATAGAGCCGCCCAACACGTTCACCGATGAAGCCTTCACTGTCTCCGAGGTGTAAGTGCAGTAGGCTTCTCGAATGCTCAACCCCGAGCCGGCGTGGTCGCTGGTATGTAGAAATGACAGCGGGGATGCGAAGGGTGGTTCGGCTGCGTCGGTGTCGCATCGCTCCTGCCATCCTCCACTGATCCACGCGGGCATGAGCGGTGGCGCTCCGCGCTGAGCTCGCGCAAGTGCTGACAGCCCCTCGGTAGATGAGGGGTCTGGCAACCTTGCGCTGATCGCCCCTGCCACACGAGTCAGCACCGATGCTGCGGTGTGCGTGTCACCCGCCCACTCACACTGCATCACCACTTCCAGAGCCGCAGGGGTGGAGAGGTAGAAGGGCGTGCTCGAGTGCAGAAGGAGGGTAGCGGCCACCTGCGCCGGATGCCAGAGCGTGCGTGGGCACTCGTGCAAGTCCTTCAGCCACGGTTGCTGATGCATGGTGCGGACCGCAGCGGATGGACTTAGGAGGAGGCTGTGGCGCTGCCGCGATGCCCGGGTTGACTCGTCCGAGCACGAAGAGCCGAGAGTGAATCGGCACGTACGCTGCTCCACAAAGACGCTGCTAAAAAACGCATCAACTTTTGTTTGCGCACGTCGACGGGCTTCACTGCCCGTCGCGCTCTCTGGCAGCGTGATGTTGTCCGCGCCATCTGATAGTTGGCGTGCTGAGTCCGCCGAGGCCTCCGCTGAGGCAATAAGAAGAAAAAAGCTGGAGGGGAAGGCGAGGTAGAGCAGCTTGAGAAGGTCAACGTCGCACACGTAGCAGGGGGAGAGCTGTGGTGGCGAGGCATGGGGCGCGATAGATCGCTGCGGCTGGGTCAGCACAATCACAGACGGCTCGGGTGTTTGAGTGGCAGCAGCAGCGCGGGATACAGAAGTATCTTGCGGACCTCCATCTCGGGAAGCCGGAGAGGAGTAGAAGAGATAGACACCCTCCATGTGAGAGGTGCGCTTCCTTGACGAAGAATAGGGAGAAAGAAGGGAGACCCGAACGGTGTTGCCGCTGGGGTACGGATTACTGGTAAATCTATCTATGAGAAAAGAAAATGTGCGTGTCTTTGTGTGTTTGTATAGGTGTGGATATTTCTACTAAAGAAAAGAAAAATGTAAATGTGAAAGTCAGAAATGGGTTTTTTTTTTTGGCTCGTGGATGAGGGAAAGGTGTGAAACTTTGTCGCCTTTTCTTCCCTCATGCGTGCTCTTTTGTTGTGGTGCGGAATTTAAAAAAAAAAAAAGGGAGAGGAGAAAAATGTAAAGGTAAAGCACAATCATATATTTTTTAAAGAGCACGAAAGCTGCCAGAAGGAGCTATGTGCAGCAGAGCAGGGAAGTGGGGGCATCAAGATAGTTTTATTTTGCTCGTTGCCAGGAGATTCCATTGCGTTTGCCGTTGTGTCGGCATTCTGCAAATTTCTGAAAAACACAGAGAGTTATCTCCCTTTGATTCTCCGACAAAAACGGAATCATGTGGGCCCATTGTGCACTCGGCGTGGGTGCGCCTACGCAGTTGGAAGAAAATTCATATCAGCTATCAGACTTCATGTCAACTTTAATTTCGAGGAGCTTCGTTGCAACATAAATCTATATAATGGATACACGCTTGCACAGTTTTTTTTTGTTGCGTATAGAAAGTGGTGTGACATCACGAGCTTGTTGGTGGCAGGCGATCTTAGAGGGTTAGTCGTTCCAGTTGGCACCCCTCGAAGTATCGTCAGCAACGGTGACATCAACGATGGGGAGGGGGCGTCTTCTCCTTGAAGTAAAAGAAACCATTCTCTTTCTGACATACTCAAACACCTTATCCGCATCAGATACAACACCTACACAGAGAAAAAAAAAATAGCGTTTACTTCTCAGCATTGGCTTCACGTTTTGGAGGAGGGCGAGTTAACAAAGCGGCCAGCTGAGGATACGCAATCTTGCCATCCTTGTCCGGCTGCGCACCCTCTAGCAGCTCCGCCGCTTGCTCCACTCCCAGCACACGATTTGCCGTCAAGCGAAGGTCCTCCAACTTCACCTTACCCGTCTTATCCTCATCGAACTCGGCGCACAGACGACCCAGCAGAGCAAATAGCTTGGCCTGGAGAGCAATCGTGGAGGCGTCCTTCTCAACCAGCGTCCACGCAGGACAGGTGGCCAGCGCGGGAAACAACGCCTTCACGTCGTCGATGTACACCGCCAACACCTCTTCGTCCTCGACACCCTTCGGTGTGCGGAGGTCGCCCAGCATGGCGTGCACAAAGGAAAGAAGGGCGTCGCGCTGCTGGAGCGACTGCTCGTCGTCGTGTACCACGTACAGGTTCACGCTCTCGAAAAGGCGGTAGAGGGGCTCAGGGAGGACGCTGTGGAGGACGACAATAAGGTTGCGCTGCACCTCACGGTGCTCCTGCGCGATCGGAAGGCACAGGGCAGCGTAGACGAGATCGAACTGATCAGCTGGTGAACGGCGGTGATCGTGTAGCATGACATCCACCAGTGTACAGATGCTTTCGCGGGAGAGAGCATCGAGCTTGTCTGACGGGGCGGACCCCGACGCGTCGCCACCGCACATCTCCAACAGATCGAGACAGGCGCCAAGCAACAGTTCATTCTGCTGGTCGGCGTCGCGGTGGGCTGCCTCGACGATCTTGGCGTGCTGATCGGCGTTGCGCTGCGCCACAGCATCGGCAGGCGCGGTGTTGTTGTTGAAGGACGCGAAAGGATTCCAGATGGCACGTCGGGCGTGGGCGAGTGGGCAGGGAGTGGACGACGAGGACGACGACAACGCCAAGGCAGACTGCAGAGAGGAGGATCTTCGACTCAAGCCGCCACCACTACTGGCAACATGCGGCCGCTTGTTTCCCAGCGTGGGGGACGCGGGGGACAAGAGCGTTCTAGTCTGGACGCTAAAGGCCGACGCAGCGGCGAGGCTGCCGGGGCCCACCAGACGATTAATAACACGATTCATATGTGACTATGTGAGTGTTCGCGCAAACAACAGAGATGCAGATACAGAGACAAAGGTAGGGTGGGGGAGCGGGGACATCGAGTTGTGTATGCGAGCATCCGCAAAACAAAGATTGAGGACGTTCGAAGACTCGCGTTGCATCAAAGGAGAGGAAGAAAAAGCGTCAGCTGTAAGGCTGGCTTACCTTAATGCCTTTTTAGTGTTTTTTTTTTCCCTCTGTTGTTTGCTTGGAATAAAGTACGCGGTCACAGACAAAGGTGACATCTCGAAAACAAAACAAAATACAGAGTTAAAGATAGGCAGCTTTCGAGTTTCAGCGCGACACTTTCACTCATATGCCACACTGCTTTTACTTCGGCTAGCACTTGGTGTTGTCATTTGTGATTCTGCGCAGGTCAGAGGACCACTTTCTTTTTTGTCTTGCACGATGCATCGTGAGGAGCAAGCCGCCATCGTGCTTTCGTGTTGTACTGACAGCTCTTCGCAGCACCCTTGCCCACCCTGCCTCTTTGAGTTTCCTTTTTTTTTTTAGGCACGACTTTTCAGAACCAGAGATGGGTAGTGCACTGGTGGGAGCACGCTCCCGTGCACGCGGTGGCGAGGGCTATGCAGGGGCGAAGACGAGGCGTCTCGCCGTGTGATTGCTGCAGCTAGCACAACTTGTATATTCGTCAGAGGAAGGGGAGGAGGATTCACGGGGACTTCTTTCTCCGGAATTGCATCGCCGAGCGGGACCGACGGTGCAGCAACAGCCACAGGCGGCGGCGAAAGCGGTGGCGGAGCCGTGATGGGGGAAGGAGTAGCAGGAGGAGGCGTGGAGGAGTCACACCCGTCTGCTCGTGGCACACAATCCGCTGTACCACAGCACTGCGCAGGTAGCAATGACTTTAGCGGTACCGTCGTAGGTGCGTCGTGGTGGTGGCAGCCTGGGTGCTGCGGCGGAGCTGAGACGGAGGGACAGCACCTGCAGCAACAACACCGTTGGCCTGAAAGGCTGCCCTGGTACAACAGAGGTGAGTCGTTGGGCGTCGGCGCTGATGAAACGTGGTGCAGTGCTTCCTTCTCCATTCCGCTTTGCAGGGCATTTTGGTCCTGTGCACGTGCAGACTGCAAACGCTGTCGAAGACGACTCTCTTCGCTGGGTGGTGGCGGGTTGTGCAATGACGCTGCGTGGATATCGGTGTGCCGCTGCGCAGATTTTTTCCGCCGCTCTCTCTCCTTCGACCGCTGC
>JASAOD010001671.1:0-14417 GCA_030849845.1 Crithidia brevicula | reverse complement strand
CATTGCGCCTCTCCATCACAGCCGTGCTGCCCTCCACGCCCACTAAAGGTGGCGTGAGAGCTTCATAGGGTCCGGCCACACGGAGCACAAACTCATCATCGTCAGATACCCACGTGAGACGCGCGCGGAGGGTTGGATGTCCGCGCTGCGTCCACGACTGCAGCGCTTCTAGTTCTGCCAAGGTCGCCCGCGCTCGCACCGCTGCAGTCGACGACGTGCCTTTTTTTACTGTAGCTTGGTTGGCAAGATTGCCCTCGCACCCATCCTCCGTTCTTTCTTCGCCATCCGTTCGCTCTCCAACGCGCAGGGTTAGGAGACACGACTGTACTTGCAGGGCATCCGCACTGCCTGTCCTCTCTGAGGCCTCGGCGGATCGAAGAGGTAGCCAGCCCTTGCGTGGAAAGCGCGTGTCGCAGCGACTGACACCATCATCGCCATTACGCTCTCCTGGCGCTGCAACACCGCCAGCAAGAGGGGGAAAGCGCACAATGCAGTCGTCTTCCACAGAATGTAAGGAGAGCTGTGCCAGCGTGCACACCGATCGAATGCGCTGCTCGTGACTTAACTCGGCCAGCGAGCGCAACCACCTCAATGGCGGTAATACTGTGGTAGTGTCGGACAGAAGCAGGTCGGCAAAGCAGCGCCGATGCTGCGCCACGACGTGCGCCACGAGCTGATGCCACACACGCGAGTGCTTGCATGCAATGGCATCTACGCACTTCAGCTCGACAGCTGCGTAGTCGCTGGGGACAGAGCTGGAAGACATCAGTACATCCACGAGGGAAACCTCGCTACCCAAGGGCCCAAGGCCTTTGTATTCCTCACATGTCCACGGGCGAGCTGAGATGATGCGTTGAGCTGCGGTGGCTGCAGTAGAGGCTGCGACGGACCACTTGCGTGTGAGCAAAGAAGTGGCAGCGCTTGTCAGGTCGACTACCGCATCGCTTGGCGGCTTTGCCTCGCACGTGGAGGCGCTTGACAAACACAGTTGCGACTGCGTGTTGCTGGTAGGAGCGTTTAGGGGGAGCATCAGCGTCGCTTTAGAAGAGGTGCAGTGCAGCACAACAACCTCCGGCGGAGGCGTGCGTACGAGAGTGAAAGGGGGTAGCAGCCACGCTACACACATCACGTTGGACCCACCGTCGCGTATCCCAGACACAGAGGTGCTAGAAGCAGGAGACCGACCACGCCCTCGCCGCTGCTCAGAGTGTCTTCCCCCGCTAGAAACACAGAGGAACACGAGGACCGGTCCGCTGTCTTTTTCGTTGCATTCGAGAACGCTGTGAAGCTCTGCAGGCGACGGGGAGAACATTTGAGAGCCAGTGGAGCTCGTAGGAATCGTCGCATGCTTCACATTCGCCGAAGCAGTACTCACACACCACGAAATGCGAAAGCCGTGCGGACTGGATCCCTCCCAGCTGACCGCACACGCGGCGTCCCCTTGCGGCTCGGTGATTCGGGGCATCCCGACCAAGTCCAGCCGCGTACGGTGGTATGCACCGCTTTGACAGGGGCGAGGGAGGACAAAAGAGCTGCTGAGGGCGTCACGAGGAGTGGTTGCTGCGGGCTCGTTTCTTTTAGATGGGAGAGGACACCTCACCACCACTGTTGCTGCCATCACCTCCAGATGCGGCCACAACGTCTTTGCATCAGAGACATCCTCCGTAAATGCTGTATTATCCCACTCGTGGAACACCGTGGTGGTGGTGTCTGGCGAGGATGTCCACTGGCGCAGTAGTTCACCATTCGCGGCGACCAAGCTTACCGTGTAGTGCGTTGCCACCTCCATCGCAAGAGGGCGATCTAATTCTCTCTCGGCTGACTCTTCACAGGGGGCGGTGGAGCTGAAGGGCCCCATCAAAGCCCACTGAGACACTGCAGATGCCGGCAACACCGTCCACAGCGCGGGACGCTTCCCGAGTCCTTCGGCGCGTTCACTGGCCCCTCCTTCTGTGCCTCTTGCGGCTACCGCCGACGTCTTTGCCGCTGTCTCTTCCACTTCGCAGTGGCGCACTGCGAGCCCATCTTCATGGAATTCGGAGCCGCGCTTCGCTCTCGACCTTCGCCCTTGCCGCAAGTCTCCCGGAGATCGCAGACCGCTGCGCATGACGGCCTCCACCGTCAAGGATGACCGCAACTGCGCGACGACCGCATCGGCCACCACAGGCGCCGTCACAAATTTCACATTGGCATAGTAGTCTCCGCAACCCGTACCACGCACCACTGCCACGTAAGGGGTGGCAGGCTGAAGGGATGTGAGGACAACATGGGGCTCCTCGGACACCCAGACACGCAACGCCGCGCAGGTCTCGTGCGCGTCGCTGATTTTCGGTATGTGCGATGTCTCCTTGTCCGCCAGTGATGATCCGGGCAGCCGACGCGCGGCGTAGAGCTGAAGTTCGTACGAAACTTTCATCGTCGGCTGTTGACGTAGGTGCCGAAGCAGGGAAAGCGGCGGAGTCCAGTCTACCACGGCGTCATTGGCGGTGATGGCGGAGACGGAGATATCCGTGATGGGCTCTGCTGGGGGAATGGGGATAGCCAGCCTTTTGGGCGAGGAAGCGATGGGGGCAAAGAGGATGAGCTGCTGTACGGCAGGCGTTGCAGGCTTCCCTGCGTGCTGGTTGGAGGGGCCACCAGAGACACCGAGGTGGAGAGACAAGTACAGACGACCATCGTAAGGACGGCATGAGGTCAGAGGGATCCGAATAAGTTGCTGGTGGTGAGTCTGCTGAGCCGTAGGAGGGATTAGCGGGTACCGCTGCACTGTGCCGTCGTGCTGCTCGTCCGTGTCAAAATCCTTCGTGTGAACTTCGAGGGAAAGGCAGACGCGTGGGCAGAGAGCGTTGGCAAGGTGGGGTACAGAGGGCAGCACCGTGGGCACATTTTCCTTCTTGTGCGGTCCCTTTTGATCGCGTAGGCAGAGCGCTTTATAATAAAGCTCATACGCCCCGCTGACATCCACATTAACGACTGCCTCTTCCATGAAGTTCTGCACGTAGAGCAAAGACTGCGGGATGTCTGGTGGCGGAGGCAGTATTACTGAGAGGCAGCGGTCGGGCACGATAAGTCTTTTTGGCGGCGTCGACGCTGCGGTTGTTGTCGTTGGCCCGCCAAAAGCCGTCAAGCGAAGCACGCCTGTCCACCACCGATCCGAGCTAGTTTCTGAAGAGCTCGCTACGTTTCCTTCGCGCTGCACGCCATCGTGAGATTTGGCATCCTCTTGAGAGCGCGCCGCACTTACGGCAGCTGCGCGAAGCTGTGATAGGGTCAGCCTCAGTCGATTCTGCATCTCTCCGCTCACATAAACCCGGTATGTACCATTAAACTCGACAAATTCCACCATAGGCTGCTTACTACTAGCAGCGGTCTCGGTAGCCCCTGTCTTTGTGGCGTCCGCGTCAGCGCAGGTCCATGTCAGCTCCAGCAGCGGCTCGCTGCCGACCCTTTCGCCGGCTGACGCTGCAACGGGAAAGCCGCTTCTAACGGCCTTTACCTGAACATTTGATACGACGTAGAAGTCGACGTCGTCGCTCACTGCATTTGCTGAGGTGGCATCTTCGTCTGTAGAGGAATGCGTCACTATACCATCCTCCGTCCTGCCCGATCCAGAAGTCGACAAATTCCACTCCACGCGACAACGCAGCCGCACAACGATCGGCGTTTCCATCGGCAACACGCTGCAGTCCACGACACGATGGACCGCGCTACTCCCAACATCGGACACCGGAGCAGGGGCGAGAAAAGGGACGCGAATGCAGGTGCCCAGCGGCTCCAAGGCGGCCTCGTAAAACGCCCTCGGTGCGTCGACCGTCAAGTCACCCTTGACGTTGTGCTGCATGAAGCGGAAATGCAAACGGCGCGTGTCGGAGTCAAAGACTGCACAAAACGCACTTGACGGTGGCGGCTGCGGGCGAGTGTGCCACTTACGCTTTTGAACGTCTCCAATATGGTTCTCGGCGCAGCGCACACGCACTTCATATTCGCTGGCAGGGTGAAGAGCAGTGAGGTGAAGGGTAGCACGATAGAGACGAGGTAGTGCAGAACCATCCGCTGCTGGTCCTGTTGTTGCTTGAGTTCGAGATGCGCACACCTCGTCCACGGGAAGACCCATTACCTGGTAAAGATGCTCTTGCTCGTTCACGCACGGGACATCGGCACCCAGAGGAAGCTGCGGGGTACCTGGCTGAGCAGAAGTCTTTCCTAGCTCGAGAGTGCACAAGGTTCCGGAGACCTCCGAGCGGACCATCACGACTGACACATCAAACACGGGGCAGGTGCCCTCCCACGTCAGCTCCGACTCAGAAGAACTCACTTTTTGTACGTCCACGCGCGTACCGCACACGTGAAACGGGCCGAGAACGGCCTGCAGCACACGGCGCTGCAGCGCCTCCAAGACAGACACGTAGTGGCGCGTCGGAGAATGGGCAGTGCGCGTAGGCTCAGTCAGCGAGACGAACTCTGCGTCAAGCTGCACACACAGGGAGAGCGCCACACCGACCTCAGCACCAGCTTTTACTTTAAACGCGTGACAACGCGAACGATCCAACGAGCTGACGCTAGACGCAATCTGAAAATTACGCGGACTGCTCCGACGAACCTGACCTCGACTGCCGCGCTTCAGATCATCATCCTCTGCATTCTCACGCAGCAACGGCACAATGGTCAGGTGCAGACGAAGAAACTGGTGTGCTTGGGCAGCAGCGTCTGTGACTGATTCGATGGCTGTCCTGTCGCTGTTCGGCACTGTAGTCTGAAGCGCATTCTTGCCTGTTGACTCCTGAGAAAATAGCGCGCAGTGTCGCAGGAGAGACGCCGGAAAAACAGACGTGCGATAGTGAAACAGTGGGCAAGAGATCACGCCGCTAACGCAAGGACCAGCAAGAACATACGAGCTGCCTCTTTCCTCCGTGACCGCCCGATCCTCTTGCTGTTGCTGCGGCTGCTTCGGCAGTAATGGCGAACGCGACGACGCGGAACCACAATCCTCGACGGCTGTGGGCGAAGCCGCCGAGTGCACCACCGCCACCTCACTTAAATGCATAAAGTCTACCGTTGGGGTGAGGCTAGTGGCTGCCATCACTGCACAGACCGACACCTCTGCGTCCACAACACACTCGAGCTTCTTTTGGTGAAAGCGCCGCTGCGGCTGCGTCAATGACGACGGCCGCGCATCAACCGCCTGCACTGCTTGACGGTCGGAGGGTGTGGGGACGAGCTGAACGTGATAGATCGATGCGCTGCGCAGGCCAGTAACGACAGCGGGAGATGCATGCCGGACCTGAACCATGCTGCGGCGACCTCGCATGGCTGCCGCACCTTTGGCCGCACTGCGCTTTCCTTGGGGGACTGGCACCATAACTGCCTCCTCCGTTGCGAGGAAAGAAGCGTCGGTCGGCGGGGACGCGATTTCCGTGATGAGGAGCTTCACCGAGGTGCGTGCAGCGGTCGGTGTCCACTCTACTGAAAACCCACTTGATTGCACTGCGGACACACGCACCTGCTGCACTGCCGGCGACTCTACCGAAAAGGCAATTCCGCTGAGCCACAGCACGTCCTTCATGGCGACGCCCTTGACAAGTGCGTGACGAATCCCTACGTAGACCACCGCGACCGCCGTGCCAGGCGGCACACGCGTGCGGAGGGTGTATCGGCTGCGTACACTGCTGCCCCGCCATGCGTCAGACGGCTTGTGGGACGTCGGAGCGCCCTTGATGATGACGCCAGGGGCGATGGTACAGGTTTGCGCTTCGAGTAGCAGCAGCGCACCAGAGGCTGCGTCAATGGAGAAAAGCACGAGAGACGCGACCGGTGCTGCTTTGATTAACGAATCCTCCGCTCGTTCACTCAAGGCCGTGTGAAAGGCCGTGGTGGGGTCGAGAACATCAACGGTCAGCAACCCACCGGCATAGCGCCCTACCTGCAGCACTGGGGTACGGGCGGTCGCGTGGCAAGGCAGTCGCGTCGCCAACAGCGCGGCGAGGTTCGTTGGCAGTACACCTATGTCTCTGCCAGCGAGCGCGGTGTCGTTGCACCACCGCAAATCACGAGGAGGCGCAGGTATAGCAGAGGGCGGGTTCTGTGGGGCTGATGTTGATTTCGCCGGCGCTTCCTTGCCTTGTATTACTTCTTCCACATACAAGCCGCTAGTCTTTTCGAGTAGCGCAGCAGATATGTCGCTTGACGGCTGGGCAGTCGCTGGCCGCAAAGGCGGCGAAAGCGGCGGGGAAACGACTTCGGCGGTGCTCGTGGTGCCTTGACCACCTGGCGGTAATTGCGCTTTGTTCTTTTTTTCCTTCTCCTCCTCTTGATCTTGTTCCTCTTCATCCGCGCATGAGTCCGTGTGTGTTTGCGATTCTTTATGTTCATGCGAGGGTGTCTGCCGTGACGTTGGAAAAGCAATGGCTCCTCCCTTTGCTGACGTGCTGATCGCCACCCTCACTGACGCACAGCTGTCTCCGGCAAGCTGCTCTGCTTTCTCAGCGTTCCTTTCGACGTGCTGTACACGTTGGTGAACCTCTTCAATGTCTCGTTGCGATGACGTATTTTTTCTACTTTCCACACCATGGCGGCTGGGCACTTGCTTCTCTGGCGCGTCTTCAGTACCGCCGTCTGCCACATCTGGGATGTCCGCTGTGCTGTGCTCTGCGGAGGCTACATCCTTTGCGGCGGCTTCAACATTGTCGCCAACATTTCTAGGATGCAATGGTGTGAGGGGTGGTGTAGGTGGCCGTGGAGGGGGTGGTGTGTCGGGCAGCGGTGAAGGTGCACTTGAATGCATCGCTGTTGCTGCGACAGCATCATCGCTAAATAGTCGGCTCGGGCTGTGTCGACCCGTGTCAAGCGCTGCATTCAGCTCACTGGCACTGGGGTTTCGGTGCTCACTTTCTTCACGTACCTCAGTGGCGTCTAGCTGCCGATTCTTGTCCTTGACCTCACCTGGCAAGTACACCCACGATGCTGCGTCCTGCGCCGGCTCTTCTTCTCTTTTTTGTTCCTCTTTCTTCTCTGCCTCCGCGAGATTGAGAGCGCACGAGTCGCTGTCCGTCGTGCGCTTTGGCGGCACAGTGACATTCACGCCTAGACATTCTCCGTCCGCAGCAGCGGGTTGCGTACCCGGTGAGGGGACCCAAGGTGGCGGCTGCATTTTGTATCCGACCTCTCTCTTCGAAGAAATTCTACAATCCGAAAAAGGGGGGAGACGCACATCGAAAGGCCAGCGAGTATCCAGATCAAGGTGTTGCTGTTGCGTGCGTCGTCTACCGTCGCCAAGTAAGCGGATAAAGGCGTTTTTATACGTGATGGGCTCCGCTGGGTTGTCAGGTCCAGGGCAGGCCACTGAGGCAGCATCATAGCCCACTTCGATACTCTCCTGTTGAGCTGAGGCTGCGGAGAGCCGCTCTTGCCTTTGGTGCTCAAGGGGGAAGACAACGTCGAGGTCACCACGAGTTTCCGTGTGACGTATTATGAGCCTTTCGTCTTCTGACCCACTACCAACTAACCGTCGCTCAGGCACGTAAACACATTGAGCATCGTCGCAAGGATCGTCGCCGCGGTCATTCTCCTGCAGGTTCACTAGCAATGGAGGCGGTTGCGGTGGCGAGAATGGCGCTGCCGTCGTTTCTACCCACAAATCACCCTCTTGCGAGGAGGATACCATTTCAGGCAACGTGTCTGCAGTGGGGCTTCGACGTCCCGCAATGGGTGACCTTTCCAAAGGCGAAGAGGAGGAGAGCAGCGGGTGCGCTTGCGGAGACGACTGTTGCTGATACTGCTGCTTCGGCGCTGCTGTGACACGCGAAGCTGCGAAGGGCGTTGGGGTTGCCACCATGGCAGGAGCTGAGCGTAGCACGCTTTCGTAAAACTCCTTTGCGTGCTGGACGACAGTCTCCGCTGTCTTTGCTGCTGCGGGCGTCGCTTTCTTAGGTGCCGGCTTGCGGGCCAGCACTTCTTGTGTCCGCCTCACCAGGTAGTCCCCTCCCCCGGCCGCGTAACGGGCATGCACTTCTATCATGCGAGCACGAAGGTATGTCAGCGCCAGCAGCCGCGTCACGGCAGCAGAGGCGTCCGTAGGCGACGGCGCAAGCGGCTCGCCGAGGCGGTACTCCTTCCGCTGCTGCTCCCGAAATTGAGTCTGCCGCGCTACCTCGACCTCGTGGATGGCGTCCAGGATTGGCTGTGGCAGCAGGGCCGTCACCCGCAGCGGTGAGACGAGCGCTGATGCTGCTGAGGAGGCGACAAGCGGGGCTGCACTGCGATCGTCGAGGGACTCGAAGGGGAGAAGATTGTGCAGGGTCTGCAGCAGCGCCTGCTCGCCCTCACGCTGCCGTGCCACCCGCGTAGTGAGTCGCTGCAGCGCTGCCATCACTGCCTCGGCTTGTGCCTCGCGTTCCCGTGCGGAGACGGCGCCGCGCCGCACGTCGCGTCCGCCCTCACTGGCGGCAAGCACAAAGAACATCGCCTTCACCTGCTCCACCTGCGCCTCCAGCACCGCGGCAAGGAGGACGGAGGCGCTGTGGAGGTGAAGCTGTCGGTGGTACCACTGCAGCAGCAAGCCCGGCTTAAAAAGACTGAGGCGGGGCTGCACGCGTGTCACAGGTGACACGGCGCAGGGGACACCGTTGCTGCTGCTGCTGCTACTGCCGGCCCTTGCCCTGGCGAAGGCAAAAACGTACTGCGCCAGAAGCTCCTCGATCCACGGCTGTGGAGCGGCGGAGACGGGCTCGGCTGTCGAGTTTGGCTTCTTGCGTAAGTCGTTTCTTGACCCACTGGGAAAAGCTGGCCTTGGTGCCGGGATGGCCTCGTAGGCTAGAAATGGCGCTGTGGGGATGGAAGGGGACAGGAGTGTCTCAGGGCAGCGCCAGAGACGCACGTGCGCGGCTGCGTTGCGCACTTGCGCGACCGCGGCGGGGGCACAAACTTCACAATGCGGCAGCGCGTCTGAGGGCGGAATCGTCTGACGCGATCCTCCGCCGCGTTTCTTCCCGCTTTTAGTCCATCCCTTTTCGCCAGTCTCCTTCGCGCCGTCGAGCAGCTCTGAGAAGACGCACCAGTGAACGTCACAGAAAATGGAAGTGGCCCATGTGTGGAGGTGCGCGACCACGGCGGCCATGACGGCATCGCAGCTGCGAGAAATTTCGACCTCCCGACTCTCGGGCAGTGGACCGCTCTTACTCAAATCACCAACACCGCTACCGGTCGCACTCTCCTGGTCCTCAGCTACGAAAAAGAAGCCGTTGGTACGTGCACTCAGCTGCCGTGCCGCCTGTACACCCCGCACAATCGATGGCGCGTCGCGCAGTCGCAATAGCAGCCGCGGCGGTGAAACGGCTATAGACGGGATAAGGCAGATGTACACCGGCACGCCGGCGAACAGGGCCCATTGCTGGTACAACCCACCTTCAGCATCGGCCGAGGAGGGGGAGCCAGGGGAGACGAACGGGTGCCCGCTCTCGGCCCACATTGCCAGGTGATATTCGTCGACACAGAGCACTACCGCAGCACGCCTTGGCGAGGGAAGTGAAGCAGAGAGGGAGGACGATGAGGTTGGTGTCGCAGTGCCACCTACTCCGTCATCTTCGTTGTATTGCTGCTGCTGTCTATGCGGTGCCGCCTGTTCCCGCACCCACAGGAGCCGATGTCGGTGAGCCTCCTGCTGCACTTGACGCAGTGTCGCCCCGCACTGGCCAAGCATGTGAGAGACCACCTCTTCCGCGTCCTCGTCCTCGTCCAGTGGCTCTGTTCGCTCCAGTTCGGATGAGCTTAGCGCTGTCAACGCCTCTTTTATCGACCGGCCGACCAGCGGTGTGGACCCCCTGCTCCGTTGCAGCAGCGCCTCACGGGGACTGTCTGCAGATGCTTCATGAAAGGCACTGTCTGAGAGCTGAGACGACGGGCTGGCCAGCATGTCTTGCCCATCAGCGGAAAGATAAAGCTGCAGCTGAACGGCATCGTCGCCACTGCTTGAAGTGGCTGCGAATGTTGTCTCAATAAAGTGCAGAAGAAGCGGTAGAAGGCGACTAGGCAGGGGTCGAACTGCGTCCTCGGTGCGTTCGCTTGCCGCTCCACCCAGCGCAGTGCACACCAGCACGTGAATGGTTTCCTGACACGAAGAGCAGGATCGGCCGGGTAAGGCAGCATCATGCTCGCTGAGAGTGTTTGCAGTTGCTTGGGCATCTGTATCTGCCCTGACAGCGCTAGAAATGCCAATAGAGCCGCCCAACACGTTCACCGATGAAGCCTTTACTGTCTCCGAGGTGTAGGTGCAGTAGGCTTCTCCAATGCTCAACCCCGAGCCGGCGTGGTCGCTGGTATGTAGAAATGACAGCGGGGATGCGAGGGGTGGTTCGGCTGCGTCGGTGTCGCATCGCTCCTGCCATCCTCCGCTGATCCACGCGGGCATGAGCGGTGGCGCTCCGCGCTGAGCTCGCGCAAGTGCTGACAGCCCCTCGGTAGATGAGGGGTCTGGCAACCTTGCGCTGATCGCCCCTGCCACACGAGTCAGCACCGATGCTGCGGTGTGCGTGTCACCCGCCCACTCACACTGCATCACCACTTCCAGAGCCGCAGGGGTGGAGAGGTAGAAGGGCGTGCTCGAGTGCAGAAGGAGGGTAGCGGCCACCTGCGCCGGATGCCAGAGCGTGCGTGGGCACTCGTGCAAGTCCTTCAGCCACGGTTGCTGATGCATGGTGCGGACCGCAGCAGATGGACTTAGGAGGAGGCTGTGGCGCTGCCGCGATGCCCCGATTGACTCGTCCGAGCACGAAGAGCCGAGAGTGAGCCGGCACGTACGCTGCTGCACAAAGACGCTGTTAAAAAACGCATCAACTTTTTTTTGCGCTCGTCGACGGGCTTCACTGCCCGTCGCGCTCTCTGGCAGCGTGATGTTGTCCGCGCCATCTGATAGTTGACGTGCTGAGTCCGCCAAAGCCTCCGCTGATGCAATCAGAAGAAAGAAGCTGGAGGGGAAGGCGAGGTAGAGCAGCTTGAGAAGGTCAACGTCGCACACGTAGCAGGGGGAGAGCTGTGGCGGTGAGGCATGGGGCGCGATAGATCGCTGCGGCTGGGTCAGCACAATCACAGACGGTTCGCGTGTTTGAGTGGCAGCAACAGCGCGGGATACAGAAGTATCGTGCGGGCCTCCATCTCGGGAAGCCGGAGAGGAGTAGAAGAGATAGACACCCTCCATGTGAGAGGTGCGCTTCCTTGACGAAGAATAGGGAGAAAGAAAGGAGACCCGAACGAAGTTGCCGCTGGGGCTCGGATTAGTGGTAAATCTATCTATGAGAAAAGAAAAATGTGCGTGTCTTTGTGTGTTTGTATAGGCGTGGATTTTTCTACTTAAGAAAAGGAAAATGTAAATGTAAAAGTCAGAAATTGGTTTTTTTTTTGGCTCGTGGATGAGGGAAAGGTGTGAAACTTTGCCGCCTCTTCTTCCCTCATGCGTGCTCTTTTGTTGTGGTGCGGAACAACAAAACAAAAAAAAAAGGGAGAGGAGAAAAGTGTAAAGGTAAAGCACAATCATAATTTATTTAAAGAGCACGAAAGCTGCTAGAAGGAGCTATGTGCAGCAGAGCAGGGAAGTGGGGGCATCGAGATGGATTTATTATGCTCGTTGCCAGGAGATCCCATTGCGTTTGCCGTTGTGTCTGCATTCTGCAAATATGTGAAAAACACAGAGAGTTATCTCCTTTTAATTCTCCCATAAAAACGGAATCAAGTGGGACCATTGTGCACTCGGCGTAGGTGCGCCTACGCAGTTGGAATGGAACTCGTATCAGCTATCAGACTTCATGTCAACTTTAATTTCCAGGAGCTTCGTTGCAACATAAATCTATATAATGGATACACGCTTGCACAGTTATTTTTTTGTCGCGTATAGAAATTGGTGTGACATCACGAGCTTGTTGGTGGCAGGCGATCTTAGAGGGTTAGTCGTTCCAGTTTGCACCACTCGAAGTATCGTCAGCAACGGTGACATCAACGATGGGGAAGGGGCGTCTTCTCCTTGAAGTAAAAGACACCATTCTCTTTCTGACATACTCAAACACCTTATCCGCATCAAATACAACACCTGAACAGAGAAAAAAAAAATGCGTTTACTTCTCAGCCTTGGCTTCACGTTTTGGGGGAGGACGAGTTAACAAAGCGGCCAACTGGGGATACGCAATCTTGCCATCCTTGTCCGGCTGCGCACCCTCTAGCAGTTCCGCCGCTTGCTCCGTTCCCAGCACACGATTTGCCGTCAAGCGAAGGTCCTCCAGCTTCACCTTACCCGTCTTATCCTCATCGAACTCGGCGCACAGACGACCCAGCAGAGCGAATAGCTTGGCCTGGAGAGCAATCGTGGAGGCGTCTTTCTCCACCAGCGTCCACGCAGGACAGGTGGCTAGCGCGGGAAACAACGCCTTCACGTCGTCGATGTACACCGCCAACACCTCTTCGTCCTCGATGCCCTTCGGTGTGCGGAGGTCGCCCAGCATGGCGTGCACAAAGGAAAGAAGGGCGTCGCGCTGCTGGAGCGACTGCTCGTCGTCGTGCACCACGTACAGGTTCACGCTCTCGAAAAGGCGGTAGAGGGGCTCAGGGAGGACGCTGTGGAGGACAACAATGAGGTTGCGCTGCACCTCACGGTGCTCCTGCGCGATCGGAAGGCACAGGGCAGCGTAGACGAGATCGAACTGATCAGCTGGTGACCGGCGGTGATCGTGTAGCATGACATCCACCAGTGTCCAGATGCTTTCGCGGGAGAGGGCATCGAGCCTGTCTGACGGGGCGGACCCCGACGCGTCGCCACCGCACATCTCCAACAGATCGAGACAGGCGCCAAGCAACAGTTCATTCTGCTGGTCGGCGTCGCGGTGGGCTGCCTCGACGATCTTGGCGTGCTGATCGGCGTTGCGCTGCGCCACAGCATCGGCAGGCGCGGTGTTGTTGTTGAAGGACGCGAAAGGATTCCAGATGGCACGTCGGGCGTGGGCGAGTGGGCAGGGAGTGGACGACGAGGACGACGACAACGCCAAAGCAGACTGCAGAGAGGAGGACCTTCGACTCAAGCCGCCACCACTACTGGCAACATGTGGCCGCCTGTTTCCCAGCGTGGGGGACGCGGGGGACAAGAGCGTTCTAGTCTGGACGCTAAAGGCCGACGCAGCGGCGAGGCTGCCGGGGCCCGCCAGACGAGTGATAACACGATTCATATGTGACTATGTGAGTGTTCGCGCAAACAGTAGAGATGCAGGTACGGAGGCAAAGGTAGGGTGGGGGAGCGGGGACATTGAGTTGTGTATGCGAGCATCCGCAAAACAAAGATTGAGGACGTTCGAAGACTCGCGTTGCATCAAAGGAGAGGAGGAAAAAGCGTCAGTTGTAAGGCTGGCTTACCTTAATGCCTTTTTTTTTTTCTTTGTTGTTTGTTTGGGATAAAGTACGCGGTCACAGACAAAGGTGACATCTCGAAAACAAAACAAAATACTGAGTTAAAGATTGGCAGCTTTCGAGTTTCAGCGCGACACTTTCACTCATATGCTACACTGCTTTTACTTCGGCTAGCACTTGGTGTTGTCATTTGTGATTCTGCGCAGGTCAGAGGACCAGTTTTTTTTCGTCTTGCACGATGCATCGCGAGGAGCAGGACGCCATCGTGCTTTCGTGTTGTACCGACATCTCTTCGCAGCACCCTTGCCCACCCTGCCTCTTTAAGTTTCCTTTTTTTTTAGGCACGACTCTTCAGAACCAGAGATGGGTAGTGCACTGGTGGGAGCACGCTCCCGTGCACGCGGTGACGAGGGCTATGCAGGGGCGAAGACGAGGCGTCTCGCCGTGTGATTGCTGCAGCTAGCACAACTTGTATATTCGTCAGAGGAAGGGGAGGAGGATTCACGGGGACTTCTTTCTCCGGAATAGCATCGCCGAGCGGGACCGACGGTGCAGCAACAGCCACAGGCGGCGGCGAAAGCGGTGGCGGAGCCGTGATGGGGGAAGGAGTAGCAGGAGGAGGCGTGGAGGAGTCACACCCGTCTGCTCGTGGCACACAATCCGCTGTACCGCAGCACTGCGCAGGTAGCAGTGACTTTAGCGTTACCATCGTAGGTGTGTCGTGGTGGTGGCAGCCTGGGTGCTGTGGCGGAGCTGAGACGGAGGGACAGCACCTGCAGCAACAACAGCGTTGACTTGAAAGGCTGCCCTGGTACAACAAAGGTGAGTCGTTGGGCGTTGGCGCTGATAAAACGTGGTGCAGTGCTTCCTTCTCCATTCCGCTTTGCAGGGCATTTTGGTCCTGTGCACGTGCAGACTGCAAACGCTGTCGAAGACGACTCTCTTCGCTGGGTGGTGGCGGGTTGTGCACTGACGCTGCGTGGATATCGGTGTGCCGCTGCGCAGATTTTTTCCGCCGCTCTCTCTCCTTCGACCGCTGC
>JASAOD010001670.1:0-14315 GCA_030849845.1 Crithidia brevicula | reverse complement strand
AATAATATATATATAAAATAACAAGAAACCTAGAGCAGCTGTTAGTGCGGTAGAACCGACGGTCCAATGCAGCGGCTCACAAGCCTGGTGTGGTCCCCATCCAGCTGCCTCCGTTGCCTGAAGAGTGCTTTACCTCTCTACCGTTGTGGTATCCGAGGTGCAGCGCGCTATGCTACATTGCAAAAGACCAATGGAGGGAAAAAAAATTTGAGTCGCAATTACGGGTCTTCATGGCACAGTGTTTCACTCTACTGCTTCACTGTATGTTCTTTGGTGTCAATGTGCGAGCCAACCTCAAAGCTGTATCTAGAGGCTACGCGCGTCTTCAGGTTTGCGCGTAGCATATCTGTCCCTCCCCTTCTCTCTCTCTTGTTTGCGAATGATGCGTCAGCAGACAAGCTAATTTAGAACGTAGATGAAACAGTGACTTCGCCTCCACTTGTTCTATTGATTTGGGTGTTTTTTCTTCTCCTTTTTCTTCTATTGCGTCCGGCATCCGCTTGTGGCGGGGGCAGCACAGAAATCACTTTGCGCGCTCTTCCGACCGAATCGATCCCGCGGCGCGCACGCGTAACTGCTTTTCTTATACATCTGCACACAAGTAGCACATTGAGCTTTTTTTTTTTTGATTACGTGTTTATCATTATTCCATAGACTCCCTCCTTTAGAGGCGCGCATCATCGGATTGTGCTCGTTGGCCCTTTTGCTTACAGCACAAGCATCCATCGAGTTCCGCCTTTTCATCCTGCATCAACATATACATAAAGAATACATATAAGAGGAAAAGGACAACATATAGCCTTTTGCTTCTTCTCCCTTTCTACCTTTTTTTTTTTGACTCTTTTCAGTCTGGTTAGATGCTGGCTGAGTCCTCGCTAATTTCGTCGGAAGGGGCGATCTTCGAGCCAGCCCTCTACTCCCACACGAGTGCAACGACTGCAGCTCCTACAGATGCACCGTACACATCCGCCTCGCCCAGCACACACCACGCACCAAAGCCCGGTGCCCACCCCTCCTCGCCGTCGCCGATCGACTTTCTCACGCACGACGTCGATGAAGTTCCCCCCCTGCACGAGCACACCACCAGCGTCACTCGCAGCTACTCCGACCTGCATCAGGGCAAGTTTCTCGCCTACGCCTTTGGCTTGTGTGCGCTGCGCACGGCGCTGCAGCAGCCGATGAACGTTGCCCTGGCGCGCAAGCAAACGAGTGCGGCGGCGAACAAACTGAGTACGTGGGGCGTGCTCACGCAGCTCTACCAGCACGAGGGGCGGTGGCGTGGGCTGTCTCAGGGGATGGCGGCCCTCTCCCTCGGCTGCGCGCTCAGCGAAGTCATTTACCTGTGCCTCTTTGAATGGGGACGAGAGCAGCTGCCGGTTGCGAGCAGCGCCACACGTGATGCTGTCTCCGGCTACGTGGCGGATGTTGCCTGTCGTACAGTGCACATTCCTCTCAGCATTATCGCGTTCCGGCAGATGACGGCGGTGCCTGGGCAGCGGTGCAGCGCGTGGCGCACGTTGCAGCACATGTACGCGGAGCGCGGTGTGCGCACGGTCTTCGCTGGCTTTGGGACGACGTTGGTGGTGGGCTGCCAGTGGACGGCGCTGTGGTGGTCCATGTACGGACAGATGAAGGACCTGCTCTACGCACGGGTTGGGCCACGCCTGCGGCAACTTGGCGAGCCATCAGCAGTGGAGGTGGAGGAAGGAGTAGCTGGAAAGCGCGGAGGACACGGTGGGGCCGTACCGCGTGGCTCGCGCTGGCGACTGCCGGAGTGGTGCACGTCCAAGGAAGATAACTTGGTGCTGAATTCCGTGGCCTCTGTGACCACAAGCGCGGCCACGGCAGTCCTCTTCAATCCGTACCTGGTGCTTCGCACGAACCTGCAGGTCACCCCAGGCGCCACGCTATGGTCTGTCACACGTCAGATATACCACACGCGGGGGCTGAAGGGCTTCTATAGCGGCCTGCTGCTGAGTGTGAACGCCTGCGTGGTGGACGGCGCGTTGGCGTCGACGAGTTACGAGTATGCGAAGCTGTGGTCTGATCGCACTCGTGGAGGATAGACTGCACACATTAATTGCCTTCCTCCAATTGTTTTCATCATATATATATTTTTCGCTTTTCCTTTCCATGGCCAGTCAAGCAATTGAAGATCGTTTTTTTTTCCCCCGGTTCCCTCCGTGAGCAAGCTGGCGTTTGCCGAGACGTGCAAGTCAACATACTTCCGTTTGTACTTCTTAATAGCTGCGGCCTAAAGAGAAAAAAAAGAGGCAACCTGAGGTGCCAGGGAGCATGCACGAGAATTGCGTGTCCTCATTCCCACCACGCACATACAAACATGCCAATAGACCAGGTGCTTTTTTTCGTTTACATCTGTGCACCAGGTGCTACAGCTTTAAAGTACCGCGAGGTGAGTAGAAGCAAAGTGAGTGTGTGTTGTTCTCTGCCGCGCGTGCGAGGCAGCATCAACTGAAACCACCACAGTGAGAGGGAGCTGCCGAGCGAATTGGCTTTACATTGACGCTGATAAAAGAGCGGGAAATCGAGCAAAGCATTCGACTTGGCAGTGTTTTCTTTTGAATTAGGCGACGACGATTTCGTGTTTTTTTTTTCTTCTCTGATTATTGTTTTAATGCGTAAGTTACCCTCTCGCTTTTTTTTTTTCAAGTGAAACCTGATGGGTGCTGTCACATGACAGCGTTTCTGCTACGATTGAACGTGTGTGCGTGTGTGTGTCCGCAGGGAGAGATGCGATAGTAGAGCAGAGGCTTATTTACTCCTGTGTCACACTCTACCATTCCCCTTGATGGACCACGATACGCAGTGACACAGCCACCCTAACGCACACGTAAAAAAAAAAAAAATGGTCTTATCTTGCTTTTGACCTCTCTTTTTTGCTTGTTTTTTCCTTGGTGTTTTTGTTCGGATTCCACACCCCTTTTTCTTTTCTCTTCTCTTTAGCTTACATGTATTCACCGCTCTGATTGCGTACTGAGCTGCTCCTCTACGCTCTCCCCCGCGCAGAACTTCAAGTGGGAGAAGAAAAAATCTAAAATGCATTTCATACAGATTTTGATTGTCAGTGTAGGCCTCTTTTCTAAATGTATTAATGAATTCACGTAGTGCTTAAAAGGCAGATGGCATTTCTGTTAAGTTGCTGGCACTAAAGCGAAGGAGGTGATCAATCTTTCTCAAGAGCATCAGAGTGTGTTGCCATCCATCAGCATCATCATTATCATCGTTTCTGTTGATGTGCTTTACTCTTTCACCTTTTTTCTAACAAAATAAAAGTCGTCTTTATTCTTTACTTCTTGCCTCTTTTCTTTCCTCTGCTTTATATGCACGTCAACAACAACAACAACAAAATAAATAAACACAAATAGTCTACTTAGCGAAAGCCCAAAACGCACTGTGCCCTTTCCTTTCTCTTGTTATCGACTTCTTACCTCTAGCTTCATCCACTAACAACAACAACAAAAACGCAACATTAAACAAATATATATATATATATATATATATATTTCATTACACTAAAGAAAATCTCCACGAGAGTCAGAGAACTTGTGACGACTACGCGTGTCTGATACACATCAACACACACACACACACACACACGCACACGCACACGCAATTCAGCTGACGATGTCCCACACAGGCTTCGGTGCATCCGGCGACGTTGACCCCGACCTCCCGCTGACGGCTGACGGTCTGACCTACCACGTCACGTGCACCGCCGAGCACCTCGCTGACCGCATAATCCTGGTGGGCGACCCGGGCCGTGTGAAGATGGTGGGCACCTACCTGGACAAGGACAGCATATGCTACGAGGCGTCCCATCGCGAGATCAACGTCGTTACAGGCGCGTATCACGGCGTGCCGGTGACAGTGCTCAGCACGGGCATGGGCACCGACAACGTCGAGATCGTTATGAACGAGGTGCATATCCTTAAGGAGTACGATGCACAGAGGCGCCGGTGGCGCACCCGGGTGGGCGAGCCAGCAGCCGACCCGGAGGAGAAGCTTTTCGACCCTGCCACGGTGAGGCTGATCCGCGTGGGCACGTGCGGGTCGCCAAACGACGAGGTTGCGGTGGGGTGCCTCGCCATCACGCAGTACGCCATTGGCATGGACAACACGTGTCAGTACTACGAAGCTCCCGCGGTGAACCACACGCCGGACGTGCAAGAGGTCCTGAAGAAGGTGCAAGCGACATCGCTGGGCAAGGTGCAGATCTACGCGACCAAGGCCGCCCCCGCCATCACCAGCGGCCTCGTCGAGTCCTGCACAATTCTCAACCGTGATCTGCCCGAGTCAGAGCAGCAGGCGTACTACGTCGGCACGACATGCAGTGGCAGCGGCTTTTACGGCTGCCAGGGTCGCAGTGTCGGTCGCTTCCGTGGCCACCTCACCGTCCCACACCTGACTGAAGAGTTGGGCGATCTTCGCTTTCACGTGAGCGAGGGCGTGCAGCGTGTGTCCAACATTGAAATGGAGAACAGCGCGCTGTGCTACCTCAGCAACTTTCTTGGCTATCAGGCTGGCACGGTGTGTGTGGTGATTGCTGGCCGCTCTCGCACGCACCGCGCCTTTGCCACGCCGGAACAGACGAGCAAGGGTCTCTCCAACGCCATTACTATCGCCCTGGAGACGCTGACGCGCAACTGAGGTTGAAAGTTTGGAGAGAGAGGGAGAGCGAGGATTAGAATAGCGAGTGGTTAAAGAAACTTACGTACAATCGTTTTGTGTGTGTGTGCAATCCCCTCTCTTCCTAACGCGACGAGATGCCTTTCCCTTTTGTTTGTTTGTTTGTTTTTGTTTTGCCTCTCATGCGCTAAAACTTCACCGTCATCGGACGTTTATTTTCTCTCTAATGTCGTGCTAATAGTTGCAATACCTCAAAACGCATCGCCTCATGAGCTATTGCTCGACGATTCAACTTCAACTTCATTTCCGGTGCGAAGGTGAAACAAAACAAACAAAAAAAGGAACGAGTGAAAAAAGGAAAAAAGAGACCAGCAATGATACCGCGTTTCTGTCCCTTTTCTTTGAATTAAAACCGATCTCGCTTTGCCTTCCTTTTTTTTCTTTTCCTGCGAACGAATACGGTGCCTCTGTTAATTGATATGGAGGAACATCAAAAATAAAAATAAAAACGCTTTAAAAAACATTTTCCTCGTTCACCTTTAGTTCCTTTCGTACTGGAAGGGAATGGAAATTGATGCGGCGTGTCTAAAAAACAACACCGTTGCAGCAGTCAGAGAGCTGAGCTCAAATACTTAAAATAAGTCAAAACGGTCAGTGCGAGCGAATAACAAATCTAAAAACACAAATGTGACATTTTTGGGTTTTATTTCCCTTTATCCTCTTTCTTTTTTTTTTTTACGGGGAAGACCGAATGCATCGTCAGTGATCACGTGGGTATATCGTTTGCACTTTTTTTTTTCGGTGGTTCGCCTCGGTTTTCACAATATTGACGACTGAAGAGATGCAGTAAAGGTGAAGTGGCGGAGCTCATGGATTTGGAAGCACACTACCCCATTATCGATGGCGGTGCACGCGTCTGCCTTGCATGCCTCCTCTCCAGCTGCTTCGCCGCTCTACGCGTATTTTTGCGTCTACTGAGGAAGCGGAATCCTTCGCCGTTGATGAGGATTGTGATTCTCTAACAATTTATTTTCTTTTGTTTACTGCCACCGAGGATCAACTTTCTGGATCTACGAGACTCCAACGAACAGGATAGCGCTGGCAAACAACAAGGACGGCCCACCCCAAGAGAGAGATACAAACAGTAGTATTATTGAGGCATGGTACACGTTCACAGCTGAGCAAGGCTTTCTGCTTTGCCTTTTTTTTGAGATGAATAGTGAATAAGATAAACGGAAAGTAAAAAAAACACATAAAAATACGGTATCACAAAAGTTTGAGGAAGTTCTGATCAAGAAGAATCGTCAAACTTTGAAGGTGTTTAAACTCTCTCGCGATCACTTTATCATACTTTTCCACTGCCTTTTCTCTTTTCTTTCATTGACAACCTTCCAACCTCGTCCTCATCTCAAAGCTGCGCTTTAAAAAGGGGCTTCATGCTGAGCCTTTTCTAGTGACAGCCTCTGTTATTGTTAAGCCCCTCCTCTACTCAACGCATATGGCACGGCAACCAAACACGTCACCTTTGCCAGCGTTGAAGGCAGCTGTCGAGGCCTTTCGACAGTCTCGCAGTCAAGCAGCGCAGTGCGGCCGCAGCTGGACACAGACCCTGGAGACTTTCCACGGGTGTACCTACACGCTGATCTTCTCCGCCATCGCAGAGGAGCGCGATGTCGCGGTGGCACCGGCATTGCCTTTGGAGAAGCGAACACCAAACGCTGTGGGGGTAGGAGCTGCATCACGTAGCAGCAGCAGCAGCAGTAGCACTTCAGATCGTAGGGAGATACACACGCGCCAGAACGCAGAGGATGTCGATGGTGCCATGATGCGAGTCAAGGCACCTACCGACGTTGACACGTGTCACTGTGCAGCTGCAATCCGCCTCGACTTCACACACGGCATCTCTTTCGCGCAACTCAATGTGTTTCGCAACGTTGAGCAGGAATTAGTCAAGAGACTTCAGTTTGTCGCGCCGCACTGCACCTGTGCTGTGCCCTCTCCACCACCTCACTCAACGAGTGCGATTGAACGGTTTTTGGTCATTCTCGATATCCCACTCGGCGTAACGGCAGACGAACGCGCAGCCGCGCTGGCGTGGGCCGCATCCTTGCCGGTGATCACGCTCGTACCGGTGCTCACAAGCTTTCTCTCGCGCACGCAAGCGGCGGGAGAGCGTCAAACACTTGCGCTGCTCCCTGAGGACGACTCGTTGCGTAGTGGGACGCATGCAGCTGTGCCCTCCACATCGTCCAGCGCGTCCACGCCTGCGTGGATTCTGTGTGCGACACCAACGCCATCTTCATCGCCTCCGCATGTAAACGGCGCATCGCCTATCTTTGACGGCGCTGTGTCGATCACCACGTGCATCACGTCGCACAGCGACAAGGAGGCAGTCCTTCTGCGAAGTTACCTCGATGCCTTTGCCGCCGCGGACACGACGGCTGCCCACCATTCGCCCTTTGTGGTTCATGAATCCCCACAGCCACCACCAGAACTGCGGCTTCCTTCAGTCCCGGCTGCAGCGTTATCAAATATGCCGTATGTGTGGTGGTGCACGATGATGCTCGGCCCGCATCACCTGCGCACACCTGATGCGCTGGAGAGCGCTGTCGCACGCAGCCTGCGACTCCGACCGACGTTGCTCTTCCACGTGCATCAGGAGAGCGTGTCCATGCATGCTCTACTTCGACAGCAACTCGCCTCTTGGGCAGCACAGTTCAACCAATAAGGATACAGCAGAGGGCAAGCTGTTTTCACAATGTTTATCTACTCTACGTGTACTGCGTATTTGAGAGTGAGCGCGATGGAGGAAGCACTTCGTCTCTCAAAGCCGGAAGAAGAAAAAGGATAAAGAAGCTGTCGTTCACACATGCTAAAGCACAGCGGCTCGATATTGTATCTTTATTAATATTATTTGCGCAAGTAAAATAACAACAACCTTTTTTTCTTTTGTTACTGTACATTACGAGCAGACGATACCTAACCTTGCTGAATTTTTGCTCCAGCACAACTCTGAGACGCGCATTTCTCCGCAACGCCGCGGCCAGATCGCCAACATCTTCTCTATGAGAATAGACACAGAAGCATCCCAGCGGAACATCATAAACAACAACAAAAAAAGGAACTTTAGTCCCTTTAAAGCGTTGTTGAACCTCCTCGATGCCTCGGCCGCTTCTCCGCGCAACGTGGCTATTCCCCTTTGGCTCACCATCTAAACATTTTCGCAGCCAATAATTTTACTTTCCCTCACATCCTGTGTACCTCGCCACTTGGTAGCAACTGCTTTAAAAACTCCTCTATCTATTCACTTCTCTTCCTCCGCTCTATTTTATAATCTTCAAACACTGCCAGCTTCCACAGCTCCCTAGCCCAACCCGCTACCCCATACACACACAACCACACCCCCGCTTTCCCACCCCGCTCATCACCATGTCCCGCACCAAGGAGACCGCCCGCGCCAAGCGCAGCATCACGTCGAAGAAGAGCAAGAAGGCGCCGCGCGCGGCGTCCGGCGTGAAGAAGGCGCAGCGCCGCTGGCGTCCGGGCACGTGCGCGATCCGCGAGATCCGCAAGTTCCAGAAGAGCACGGACCTGCTGATCCAGCGCGCGCCGTTCCAGCGCCTGGTGCGCGAGGTGTCGAGCGCGCAGAAGGAGGGCCTGCGCTTCCAGAGCAGCGCCATCATGGCCATCCAGGAGGCCACGGAGTCGTACATCGTGTCGGTGCTGGCGGACACCAACCTCGCCTGCATCCACGCGAAGCGCGTGACGATCCAGCCCAAGGATGTGCAGCTGGCCATGCGCCTGCGCGGTGAGCGCCACTAGAGAGCGCGTGTTCTTGTGCGTGCGTGTCTGCGTGTTCCACGCTGTGGCGCACTCGTCTGAGGCTGCGCACGTGGGCAGCGGTGCCAGCACACACCGGCATCGCTGCTCCGCGACGCACGCCCTCACTCTCTCCCCGTGACATGTCCGCACCTGCCTTCACGTGCCGGTGCGCGTGTCGCCTCATAGATACACTTGTTTGACTGTTTTGATATTCTTTGTCTTCTTCCTTCCTCTGGCTCTCCGGGGGCGAGCATTCCAAACCTCCACCCGCTGCCTCGTGCATGGTGGTAAAAAACTACATAGACGGGAGGAAACGCAACTGGAGAGAAATCGATGGCGTGCACAACGTCGCTGTGTGACTTTGCGGACTGTGAAGGACGGTCAGCTGCACACCTGAAGAGCAGCGCATGTGCGATGGACGCACGTCAAGCACACTGCGCACATCTCCCCACGTGCTTTGACTTTTGTTTCACACACGTTTGGTGTACCCGCATGGCTGCTGCCGTGGCACGGAGCACCTCTTAGTTCGCCATCAGCTTTGCGACTTTTCTCTCTCTCCCGCTCTCTCTCTGCTACGCACCCATCCCACCACCTGTATCCTGAACTCTCTGTCTTTCTCTCCTCAAACCACTCCTCCACAAACACTGCCAGCTTCCACAGCTCCCTAGCTCAACCCGCTACCCCATACACACACAACCACACCCCCACTTTCCCACCCCGCCCATCACCATGTCCCGCACCAAGGAGACCGCCCGCGCCAAGCGCAGCATCACGTCGAAGAAGAGCAAGAAGGCGCCGCGCGCGGCGTCCGGCGTGAAGAAGGCGCAGCGCCGCTGGCGTCCGGGCACGTGCGCGATCCGCGAGATCCGCAAGTTCCAGAAGAGCACGGACCTGCTGATCCAGCGCGCGCCGTTCCAGCGCCTGGTGCGCGAGGTGTCGAGCGCGCAGAAGGAGGGCCTGCGCTTCCAGAGCAGCGCCATCATGGCCATCCAGGAGGCCACGGAGTCGTACATCGTGTCGGTGCTGGCGGACACCAACCTCGCCTGCATCCACGCGAAGCGCGTGACGATCCAGCCCAAGGATGTGCAGCTGGCCATGCGCCTGCGCGGTGAGCGCCACTAGAGAGCGCGTGTTCTTGTGCGTGCATGTCTGAGTCTACCCCGCCGGTGAGGCAATCATGGATGAAGGTCAATCTATTCGTCTCTCGCTAGTTGGGGCTCGATGGCTCAATGCTGATTGTGGTCACCAAATATATACATATTAACCCTGCACAACCCATAGATTGTTTCTGCTTGACTGTTTTATTTCCCTTTGTTTTCCTGTGCGCTCCGGTGTATGTTAAAGTGTGGCACGTAGAGGGCATCATGCTTCATTAGAGCTGACCGCAACTGGGCACCCAAGATTTTTTTTTCTAAATAGAGCGTTTGGTGTTCTCGACCAACAAGAACTACCGGCCCTGCCCTTTAAGGCCAGTGCTTGTGCACTCACAGCCAAAAAAAAAGCTGTCCTTCTTCTGGCTGTTTGACTTGTAGATGAAATGGGCTGAATTTTTCTGAGACGCCTTCTTCACTCTCCAGTGAGTTGAAGAGAAAGCTGGGAGGAGTTTAGAAAAAAAAAACTTACAAACATTATGTACTACAATTACCAACCGGGGTAAGATATGTGTCAAGAGAATCATACAGCCTGGAGAAACAGTGATGTTTGGCTTCCACACCCTCTCCATTAGCTTCTCCAGCTATGCAACGGGGAGTTGCATATTCTTCTTTTTTTAATACTGGATTGGGTGCATAGATCAGATGATCTCTGTGTCGCGGTTCACCGCGCGTGATGTCGTTGCCCTTCTGGTTGTTATGTCTGTTGCTTGTGTGATCTTTCCTGCGTTTGGTTTCCCAAATGTCTTCTTCTTCTTATACCTCAATAAGGGTTAGTCCGCTTCAGATAGTATCATACATATATATTTGTGTACTAAAACCCTCGCCCACTGCATATTTGTGACGCTCGTTCTTATCACTCACCGGACCAAAGATTTCGGTTATATCACTCACTTTGCTCTTTGCACCATCTCCTGTCGACTCTCTTGTTGAGAATTGTGCTTACCTTCTGTCTTCTCGAGCCTACAGGCGCGTTTTTCGTTGTCAGAGGAAGCCGCTAATCCTACTCGACTACCTTAATAGAAACAGAAAATTACTTCTGCGAACCGCGAAGGACGCGAAAATCAATTGCATTTAAAAAAAAGAATCATTTCTTTGTTATATTTGGGTTTTCTTTTTCCCTCACAGTTCCCAGTGATGGAGTCCGCGACGAACAAATCGACGCCGACAGCCGCGGCCCCACCCCTGCCGTCGCCTCCTCACCACCACAACCGCTACAGCAACGTGAAATGGTATCACGCAGTCAACGGACAGCAGAAGCTTGTTGAGGCAGCGCAGGAGATCACACGCCTATACTTCGGCGAAGACCCTCCTCGGCGGAGCAGCGTGGAACGAAGCCCTTCCGCTTCCTCGGCCAATGAACCAGCTAAGGAGACCGATGCGATCCTTCAGCAGCAGCCGTCTTCTGCGTCGATCTTCACGCCACCCTATCGTGTCTTTGGCATTGAGGCCGATGTACAATGGCATCCCTCCCTAGAGACAGCCGTCATGCGCCACGATGCGCTGCCGGACAGCGCAGACGCCTCGCTGGCCGTTGGATCGCCCTCCTCCGCATCTTCACCTGAGAGTGGTCTGGAGGACCTTCTGACGTTGGAAGTATTCCTCTACACAGTGGCACAGGCGGTACAGGGCTGGCGAACCCGCACGGAGGCCTCGTCCTGCGCGCCTCCCGGACCGATGCGCATTATTGTGAAGCTGGACGTCAAGGCGTTCAAGGCCGCCCAGCAGCTCCTCGCGCAGGCCGAGACGCGCACGTGGGCGGGTCTTGAGTCCCTCTGCGTCTCGTCTTCTTCCTCCCACGCCAGTCGCTCGCGTCGCCGGCCGTCGCTGCGGTCATTTGTGGCGCCTCGGCTGGAAGTTGGGTCGAGCGGCAGCCTGTCAGCAGCTCCATCCGCCACCACCGGCGCTGCGGCGGCGGCATCTGCGACCCCACCGTCCGTGCACGTGGAGCTCTGGTGGAACGCGGATGTGATCGCGCAGCCTGGCGCACAGGTCCACCCGCTGTCGGTCGCTGCGGCGCCGCGGTCTGCGGTGCTGCAGCTGCTCACACGCACGGCACAGGCGTTAGGCCCGCGCATCGCCTTTGGCTTCTCGCTGGGTTGGGTGTTGTGCCCGCGTGTGGTGCCTGCGGAGGTGCTGGCCAAGGCACCATCACGAAGCATCAACGCGCCCGTCTTTGTTTCGTACAGCGAGACGGACGATGTGCCACCGATGATGGAATTTCTGGAGAGTCTGGCGCAGGCACTGGCGGGAGAGGATGCGAGTCCTGCTGGCGCTGCGTCGTCGCCCGCCTGCGTTTACCTCGTGACGTTTCCCATGTTGTTTGAAAGCGTCTTTGCCGATGCGTACGCTGCGTCCGAGGAGGGAGAGGCCCCGAGCATTGTGGAGGCGGCAACGAAGATGGCGTGTGTGTTGCGTGCGGCAGAGTGTCGACGTGTGGCCGCAGCCGTCGTCGATCACGCCGCACAGCTCTTCTTCGCGCCGCGCACAACGGGGAGCGTCAGCGGCAAGGCAGAGCACGGTGAGGGAAGCCCATCGTCGTCTTCCTCGACAGGTGCAGCAGCAGCAGCAACAACAACAACAGCACAGCTCTCTCGATGCTTCCCCACGTTCTGGAAGGCGATACACCGCCCACCTACGCCGTCGTCAGCGGAAGAGTGGCAGGCCGATGTGAACAGAGCCGCCCGTGTTTTCTTTCCGTACTGCACCATTGACGGATAGGTAGGGTGCAATGGAGAGAGAAACAGAAAAGGAAAAGAAAAAAAGCGGCGAGGAAGTAGCAAGGGATGTTGCCTGTACGCCGCGCCGTCGCGCAAACGACTACTTATACACGCATAGTCCATTGTGTGTGTGTAGGTTCACAAACGAAGAATTGATTAATGGATCTCCCCACTCTAATTTAATTATTTTTTCTTTCTTTCGCAACATCGAGTTTTTTTTTTTTCCCCTGGTCCTTTTCTGCAGCCCTTATTTACAACCCTCCACAAAGTGCACGTGAGCAATACGAATTCTTATTTTTTCTTTTGTGAGCGTCGGAGGTACGATGACCTATTCATTTTTTTTTTTTTGCTTTAACAAGGTGGAGCAACATGGGGCCATCATAGCCACCACCATATCTCACCAACACAAACGATCTTGCCACTTTCGCGTGGGAGTAACGCTCGAAAACTTTCTTATTTCTCTCCTTTATTGGTATTATTTTTTTCTCCCCCATTGCGATTTTGTCTTCCTTGCCTATCCATCGATACGTTGCAGGATCATTCCTTCATCGCTGTTGTGTCCATCGCGATCGTGTCTGCTCTCTATCCTCAACATGCTCCTCGTTAGAGATAAAGGAAATAGGTAAAATCCTGCGTTACACCCCAAACGCATTTTGTATAACCTCTCGCTTTTCTGCTGGCCTTTTTTTTCTTTTTTTCAAATTATTGAACAATCACCTCCACAACCTGTATAAACCAAATCGGGCTGTGCATCGTAAGGGCGTTTTTTTTTTTTCTCCAATCAAAAAGAAAAGGAGTTGGCATGTAGAAGTAAAGACTTGTCAGGCATGAGCCACTCAGCTTCACTTTCTCTGTTTTCTCCGGTTTTCGAATGTAAACGCCTTTCGAATTCTCTTTTATTTCGAACGCTTGTTTGAGAATCGCAGCGAAAAAAAAAACAAAGGAGAAATGAGAAGAAGCCGAAGTGTTAAAAATTCAGCACTTCATGTCTCACTTTTTTTTGTGTGTGTGTGGTCGCTGATCTCTTCAAGCTTTCTTTCCCGGTTTTTTTTTTTCTGAAAGGTGCTCCTCTTCCCCGAGCCATCTCTTCTTCTCGCGCGGCATAAATTGAACGTGTTTCTAATTAGCACACACTCTCACCGCGAAAGCCTTGCCCTTCTTTCTTTTGGTGGTTTAATTTGTATCTGTTCACTCCCCCCTTTAGAGGAGGCAGCGTGCCAGCTCATCAACTCCCTTTCTTTTCTTTTTGCCTTTTTCTTCGCCTTTCCGCAGGCGCTTTTACCTGCCTAAATACATACACGCGCTTGGTGAATGGCAGCTGTTTTATGTTGGCTTGATTGTTTGTTTGCGAGGAAACTTTGCCGGCCTCTCTGCACTGCACAAAACAAAAACAAATTATCTTTTTATGAAAAACCCAATCGCTGCCCCGTACATCTCCGTGTCTTTCGTTTATGTACTACTCAGCTACATAAAGTTATGTTTTAAAGAGACAACACACGTACGACATCTTTAACGAAGGAAGCGTACACGCGTCTTGCTTTTGCTCCTGCAAAGCGGCGCGCGTCCTGTCTCACAATTTTTAAGAGTCGTGTGCAGCGCAAACAAACACTTCGAAAAAAAAGAAAGAAAAGTTTTTTCTTGCTAGCCTCCGCCATTTTTCTTTGGTCTCCTTGCATACTACATGTAGTGAGTATCCGCTTCTCCTGACAGCATCTCTCTTATCCGTTTCTCCCTCATCTGATACTTTCTCCCTCTTATCCTCCCCCGCATCGATGCTTCTTCGCAACACGTTGTACGTATGGTTTTCAACCGCTTCGGCCACCCATTACCAACCGTTCTCCACACACACCGCCAGCTTCCACAGCTCCCTAGCCCAACCCGCTACCCCATACACACACAACCACACCCCCACTTTCCCACCCCGCCCATCACCATGTCCCGCACCAAGGAGACCGCCCGCGCCAAGCGCAGCATC
>JASAOD010001669.1:0-14218 GCA_030849845.1 Crithidia brevicula | reverse complement strand
ACGAACCAGCACCCCGTGAAGCCCGCCGCCGCGGCGGAGGAGAAGGCCGCCTCGGAGGAGAAGGCCGCCAGCGCTCGCAGCACCCCGGTGAACGCACTGGAGAACCTGAACGCGCACGAAGACTCAGAGTCTGTAGCGAACGCCAGCCCTGTCGAGGTCTACTCGCCTCACGCTCAGGACGCTTAGAGTAAACAGATGAGAAAAGTAGTTATGTGTGGTTGTCTAAGTGAGAACAGCTCTTGCATTGTCAATTCCAAGTTGGTTTATAGTCAATCGAGAAATACTAGAGATTACTGATCCCCCAAAAAAAGAAAAGAAAACGGTACACGGTAACGACAACATATTTCTCTTTTTCTTTATCTTTGTAAACGTTTTCGTGCTGCTAGTAAAGAAGACGAGAAATTTTGTCCAGTCAAATACAGGCGTTTTTCTTAATTTTGTTTTTTGCTGTTCACTCTAGTGTACACCTTCCTACTCAACTCTACTGGTTTTTGTTTCTCCCTCCATAACAAAAGGGAGGGTTGATTGATAGTACTAATAATATGCTCTGCGAAAAAAAGAGAAAAATGTCCCGCAGAGCTGGAGAAGTCAGCGACTTATGCTGTTCTGGCGTTCATGTTTTACCGTCTTTTTTAACGTGTGCGATTGAGAAAAAAAAGAACGCTTTTTTTTGTTTTAACGGGCTTCATAAGAAGCACTAACGGAAAAATTACACCCTTTTTTGTAAATGTTTAGGAGCAACGCCCCTCTTTCACCTCTCATGACACCTTGCCGGCTTGTGAGTTCGCCTCGTTTTCCGTCTGTTTTGTCAAGGGTGTTTAAGAATCCCCCCCTCTCTCTGTCTCTCGTTATTTGAAACGCTGCTCCTTCGTTCGTTGTTTCCGCAATAGGTAATGACAGCAGTGCATGGAACTTGGGTAGTCAGGGAACACATTCCTTTAAAGCCTGCCTTTTTGTTTCTTCTTGCGCACTGCCGTTTTGGTATAGCAGCTCGACTGTGAGCACTCGCCCGTTAAGTCTTTTACTGTTTCTTGAGGCGCGATTGATGTGCGGGTGAGCGAATGTTGTTGTGTCTACCGTTCGAGAGGAGGGCAGCGCAACAGCAACAACCGTGAAGTGCCACACTGTTGTGGGAGTGCATTTCTCTATGCGGAGCGAGCATCCCGGGCGACGGATATTTCTGGCAGGGATTGATCAGAGGGGGAAAAATGAAAACAACAACAAAAACAAAAGCAACGCACACACACACATACCAAGAAATAACAAGAAACAGAAATAGAGCATGAAAGGATAAACCCAATACAGTTTAAAAAAAAAAATGAGAAGTTGTGTGCAGACGGCACAGAGCAAAAAAAAAAGAGGAATGTTTTTTTTAATATTCTTTTTCCAAATTTTGCTCAATAACACTCAAGTTTGTGTACAGGATCGACTGGGAAGCCAAGGAGATACACAAACTTGCATTTGTAGGCTTTTACGGCAGCTCCACTTTCGTTGTCTCTGAGAGTGCTCTTCTGCGTATTCCTCTTCCTTTTTTTTTCGAAACACAAACGAATGCCTCTGCCTCTCTTTAACTTTTTTTTTCTTCTTTTGTTTTTTTTGTATTCATGTGTGTGTGTGTTTCTGTGTTGACTTTGTTAACGCGTAGTAGTATAACGACTCCTTCGATTCCTTTTTTTTTGTTAGAAGGATGCTGAGCCTGTTCAATGAAACCCCTCAAAAAAACAACAAGAAAAATACCTACATATATATACAAAACAACATTTGCAAAGCTCACGTGATGCAGGAGTAGTGTAGTAGTCATTGCAAGAGAGAGAGAGAACGAGGCTCTTCGCGGCGATTTTTTATTTGCTGCGCAAATAATATGTTACGCAGTAGAGGAGACACGCTGCTGTGATGTGCGATTTTATTATTATTTCAGTGCTTGTGGTGTGTGCCCCATGCACTCTCTATCGCCCAGCTGTAAGCTCTACCTTTGCGCGAGTATTCTTTTGTGAGTGCGCGCGCGCTTTTCTGACCCACGCTTCAAGGGAGTTGTCATGGAGCGACTGTGTCTGGAGCTGCGAGTTTGTTGACGGGGAGGTGGTAGCGTCAAGCCCAGTTTTCCCCATTTTCTTGTGCAGCTCACAGTCCTTTACTGTATACTGTAAAGGCCGCTCTTCTTTACTTCTTCTACAACTTCTCTCTCCTACACTTGATACTTCTCCTTCGCTTTTTCTTGACCTGGTCTGTATTTCCATGGGCTCAATTGCTTATTATGTACTGTGGTGCATGCTTGATGTTTGTTTCGGGGCAGCATGTGTCCTTGTTGGCTTTGATCTTTGCTACACCGGCAGTTCTCTCTTTATTGTTGTGAAAGGTGCCACTCAAACTGCTGCAAAGACCGAGAGGCAACGTCAGAGCGTGACGGAGCACTTCTTTGTAATCGTTGGGCACCGTTCATTGGTTGTGTGCGCACATCTTCTCTCTCGTCAAGGCAACGCCGCCTCAGCTCAGCCCTAATAAATCTGCCCTTTGGCTTTTTTTTTTTCTTTCTCAAATGCGTTCACCTCGTGATCGCAGCGAACGTTCACAAACACACACCTCAAATACTCACAGTCAAATAGATACACCAAAATAAGAACACTACATCATAGGGGGCTTTCTGTACATACATACAAATATATATATTTATTGCCTCGCTGTTATGCCAACCGATGGTGGCAAGGGCAGCCGAAGCACAGCTTCCCCCACCAACGCACTCAAACGCAACGGAGGCGATCAGCTCGACACCCTCGTGGATGGCGGTGGCACGCCCCACCTCAATAGCAGCAGAGACCCCGGCGCCTTTCCGAAACTGAAGTCCCCCGCATCGATTGGGATGTCGACTTCACCGTCGCCCACAAACCTGCGCGGTCCTGAGATGACCACGCCTGGGGCACCCGCCTCCACCTACACTGGCGGGCTCAGCCCTGTGATGTCTCCTCGCGGTGTGCACCCGTCGTGTGCGCAGGAAAGTGTGAGTGTGATGGTGCGGCTGAAGGGATCTACTTCGCCGCCGACCACACAGACGAGCCTCGCGTCATCCTCCGCAGCTGCGCCGCTGCTAAACTACGCAGTGAGCGACGGCACGCTCAAGACCCCACGCACGGGGCGACGGACCGCGTCGCGTGGCAGCGGGGCACCGACGCCTCGGCCCCACGTGGATGTTTCACAAGGCCCTTCAGATGGGTGGCAGCCCACGCACGGCCAGCCGTATGCGGAGCGATCTCCATTGACGTGGGACGATGCGCAGGGCGGAGCTGCGATGTACCTCTCTTCCTCGCCTCTTCTCGCCGTCACACTTCCCAAGGCGTTCACGTCATCGACAGCTGTCGCGGCAACAACGGCCTGCACCCCCCCGTCTGTGCGTGCGTATGTAGAGAGCCCAACAAGGAGCCCTGTTGACGCTTCTTCGGCTTCCCCCTCGTCCAGTCCGCTGCGTCTCGGAGGCAGCAGCGGCTGCATTGGCTCGCGTGGTCGTCTTCTCTCTCTCCGCTCCCCTACCTCAGACGACTACCGCCAGTACGAGTTTGGCGAGGTCTTCGAGCCCGACGTCACGAACGCGGCGCTGTGCGAGCGGGTGCTGCCGTCCATCACGGAGCAGCTGCGCGCGGGGTACAACGTGTGTGTGCTGTGCTACGGTCAGACGGGCAGTGGGAAGACGTACACGGTGAACGCGCTGGCACCTGTCGTGGCGGGCGAGCTCTTTCGCTGCATGGATGCGGACAACGAGGTTATTGAGATGAGCTACATTCAAATTTACAACAACAAGGCCTACAACCTGCTCGATGGGCCTCGCGCGGGTAAATTTGGTGCGGAGCTATCCAAGCCACCACAAGCTGCTACTGTCGACGGCAACTCCAGCAGCAGCAGCAGCAGCAACAGCGCGTACGGTGGCGCTGTTGAACCAAAGGTGCTGGTGCGCAGTGCAGCCGATGTCTTGGCGAGGACGAGGGCGGCAGCGCGCATGCGCGTGACGCACGCCCACGCCCTCAACCCCCGCAGCTCGCGCTCCTTCACCTTGCTCACGCTGCACATTACCCGTTTTCTCGACGGTGCGGCACTCACCACAACGCGTGTGACGTTGGCGGACTTGGCCGGCACGGAGCGTCTCAAGAGAAGCGGCGCCACAGGGGAAGGCCAGAGCCAAGCCATCTTCATCAACAAGTCTCTCATGGCACTGCGAGAGCTGTTGGAGTCGAACAACCCCGAGGCGGACGTGTTGCACTTCCGCGACTCCCTGCTCACCACCTACCTCGCCCCACGGATGCGCAGCTGGCATCTCTTTCTGCTGGTGACGGTCTCGCTTGAGGTATCCGACTACGACGAAACGAAATCTTCGCTGGACTTCGCGACCAACGCACGCCGGCGCAAGATCAAAAAGGTGAAGTGCCGCACCGCTGACCGACTCAGCAGCACCGCCGTCCGCTTCGGCGGTGGGCTCTTTAGTGGGAGCAGGCGTGACGCCGCTGCGTATGCCACCGCCGGTGTCGACGAGACAGACATGCAAGTTGTCGTGGAGGCGCTGCAATACCGCGTCAGGGTTCTTGAGGAGTCGCTGATGGTGGCGCAGCGGCAGCGGCAGGTGCTGGAGCGGATGTGCGCGCCTTGCGCGACCTCCTGCCCTGACAAGGATAAAGACAGGCGACATGACCCGGCGGCGGCGGAGGGTCTGGCCGAGTGCACCACCAGCGCTGAGCGCCTGCAACAGTCAGAGGCTGAGGTGAACGCCCTTCGGCAGGAGTGTCTGCTCTACCGCCAGCTTCTGCGTGAACGCGAGGATGACCTGCGCAGCGCTCAAGCGCAAACCTCACCCAAGGGAGGGGGTGAGGCGGCGCAGCTCCACCTCGACTCCGCGCAGGATGTCAACGGCTCTTTCGTTTCCAACGCACCGTGTCCCCTCTACTTCTCCGACCGCCCTCACCATTCCCATGGCAGCCGCCCGCATCCTGAAACCCACTCGCTGGAGAATGGGACGGTGGGTGAGGAGGTGGCAGGAGGGTCGCCACAACAGCAGCAGCAGCAGCAGCAGCAGCTCTTCTCTGCTCACTCGCCGCTTTCTACATCGCTGCACAGCGGAGACGCTTCACTGGCCACGGCCTTCGGGGCGCCGGAGAATGCGAAGGACGGCACAGCCGGCGAGTGCGGCGACGACATGCACACTCAGCTACTGCAGGGCATCGTGCAACTGCGCCATCGCACCGCCTTTGTTGAGGCAGACTCTGACAACGCACTTGAGCACCTCTACGATGTAGCACTGCGCGCAAAGGAGGAGGAGGACGACGTGCGGGAGCGCCTGCTGGTTGTGACGGCCTCACTGCGAGGGCTGCGCGCGCAGAACCGCCACCTGCATGACAGCCTTCTCCGCGCACATCGCGCTGCCGTGGCGCAGGATGAGCAGCGGAGGCTCTGTGCCTCATCGCTGATGCAGGAGCAGCGCCGTGCACGCGCGGCTGAGGTGGCAGCTGAGCATCTGCGCCTGCATCTGTTTCGCGCGTACGCCGAACAACCCATTGTTGAGGAGCTGACGCGGCTGTATGTAGACGAGGAGCCCTCACCAGAGGCAGTGAACACGCTCTCTGGCACGCAGCTGGCCGAGCACCGAGAAGAGGTAGAGAAGTTCGAGTCCCATCGGCGTGCCTTGCAAGACAAGATCACCGAGCTGGTGAATACAGTGGAGCAGCTCTCGCGGGCTGGCTTGCAGAAGGACGTCTCTCTGGCCACCCTTGAGTCCATCATCACCCCAGCGCAGCGCGCCATCTTCCACGCCATGTCCACCAGCCGCAACGACAGCGACGACGCCCTGCGGCAAGCGGTGGGAGAGGCCCGCGACGGGGAGAGCGCAGCGGACTGCTTCAGCCTCCTGCAGTCGCGTGTGGCGGAGTTGGAGTTGCTGCTCCAACAGGAACGTCAGCAGCACCAACTCACCAGCTGCGAGGTCGTCGAGGTTCGCGAGGATGCCCGGCGCAGCAGGCAAGAGCAGCGGCAGGCGTTCTTTCAGCAACAGGAGGAGGAGCGCCGCGTGGCACAGCTAACGGCCGAGAACTTTGATCTTCGGCAGCAAAACGAACGCTTTCAGCTTTATCTGGACCAGGTCCACGTGCACTTCCAGGAGCAGCTGCTGGAGCTGCGCCGCTACCATGTCCTCGAGATGGCAGAGCAGCATCGACTGCTTGAGGAGGCACAGCAGAACCAGCAGCAGCAGCAACTCGCACCGGCGCATGCCACACACGGCATCCACGAGGAGAGACAGAAAGACGCCGAAGAGGAGGGGGAGGAGGAAAGGGATGTGCGCGGCTTTTGTCAGACGTCGACGCGCCGAGGCACTTCGCGCAGCCCCAAACACGCGAGCCACGACTGGACGGTCGAGGACACTGCGCGGGGGTGGGCTAGTGGACCACCAATGTCAAGTCAACGAACAAATGCGATGATAGAGGGGTGGAAGCGAAGCAACTCCACCACTCTCCCGCAGCCCCCAGAGGACACAGCACTCGAGGAAATTGGCGATGCAAAACTTGATGCGGCGGCACCGGGCAAAAGGAAGCGCAGCGCGAAAGGAAGCACCAAGAAACGAAAGGGCAAGTCGACGGAGGCTCATGCGAAGCGCAGCATCACCGCAGCTTCGCCAAGCTCTCGCGCGCCTTCCCGCGCGCGTGTATTCATCAGAGGGCGGCGGTCTACTTCGAAGCTGAACTCGACCTTGCCACCCGCTACACGATCCTGCAGCTCAGAAAACCAGTCCTGAACGCGCTGCACGTAAAAACAAAAAAAAAAAACGGAGAATAATAGAGGGCGTGAGCAGCCGCGTCTTCTCACCCCTTGTGCTGCGTTTACACGCCACCAACGCAAACACACACACACACACACATGTGCCCCCCTGCTAAATTTGACGCTTCAGCCCTTTTCATCATAGCGCCGCTGCTTTAATTAGAGAAAAAGAGGGGAAGAGAAGACCAAACATGTTTGATTGTTGAGAAAGCAAAAAAAAAAAAAACGACACTTGATTTGCCGGTCTTCTTTGGTGACTCGCGTGCTTTTTCTTTCCATGTCTTTTCTTTCTACTTTTGTTCCCTTCGCTGTTGTCGTCCCCAATACTTCAAAATGGCCGATGTTTGTCTTTTATTTTTGTTTGTAGATCTCTCCCGATTGGTGTAGATGTAGATGTGTCACGCCTGTTTACCGTGCTACCAATGCACCTTTAAATTTTTTTTTTTCAGGCTTCAACAGTGGTAGTTGTTGCTGCTCTCATTTTTTTTTTTGCGTATTTACTTTATTCTTCCTTTTCTTTTTCAATCTTTTACGCGGGTTTGTTTTTCCTTTAGCTTCACTTTCGTGACTTCTTGCAATCTTGTACTACGCGTTTGATTGGCGCGCATTGGAGAAATGTGAATGCCGAGAAAGTGAAAACGCGGACCTGCAAGTTTAACTTATCCAGACCATGCCCTACGAGACCAAAGCTTAGGCTTCTCCTCTATGTGCCTTGCCTGCGGATGCACATCAAAAAGCTCCTTAGACCACAACCACAGCAGCGATGGCGCAAATCATAGGCGATGACCTCAGCGTTGAAAATGACTAGCACGACGTGCACTTGTGTGCTGCACGTGGCACACACACACAAAAATATATATTCGTTTTCGCTGAGTATGTGCAGCGTGTGATGTGCCTCAATACTGATGTTGATCCGAGCACGTTAATGCACTCCGTCTTTTCTGCGTCCCCCCTCTGTCACCTGCTTTTAAGACACCATTACGCACACACACTTATTATATATATATCTAACAAAGCTGCAATGTATTGCTTTAAATAGGGACTTCCAGTGTTAACCGATAGAAGTATTTGTACACAAGCTCAATACTTTATAAGTTAATTAAATAATCACCTTAGAGTGTTTCAGTGTTCTGCTTCTCATTAGACGGATGTTGTCCTTTGCATAGGCAGCGTGTTTTTACGCGTGCCAGGCCTATGTATTTCCTACTCGGGCTCGTCCTCAAAGGCTCACCCGACACATTCTACGCGCTCACACATGTGCGTAGTACATTAGTGTTGACCTCCTCGCCTTGCCATTGATGGCGCGTCTGAAGACTACGGAGGAGGATGTGCCAGCATGTGGCCCTTTTGTTAGCGTCGTCGTTGCCTCCCCCCCCCTACCACCGGCGCACCAAAATTCTCCTCGCTCTGGCGGCGTGAACCATGTCAGTGGCCAATACCATGGTGTACAGCTTCGATGTTGTGGGGTGCCCCTGCACGCCATCTTCGGCTCTTCCTCGCTGATGATGACCGTGCTGACGAACTACCTCCTTGTGTGGAGGTGGTTCGCTCTGCCACAGGTGCTAAGTGCCCTGTCCGTCTACGCAGGCCTCGTAGCGCTGACCTTGGAAGAGGAGTCGCAAGGCAAAGACGGGCACGGTGCGGTGGGTGTTGCCGTCCTTCTTATCACCACATTCTGCACCGCAGTGCTGGGCGTGTTTCGAGAGGATGTGTCATGTGATGCAGGCATGCGTGGAGAAGAGCGGGAAGCTCATCTCTCAAGGGCTGAGCATGACCGCCACGACGTACCACCTGTGTGGGCCAAGGCGCTCTTTACGTCGCGCCTCTACGCTGTCCCTCTATTCTTTGTCTTTTAAAACCCCCCCTTCGTTGAAATCGCTCATGTGCAGTCGGGGAATCCACACGCACGTTTTCCTAAACTGGCTAACGCCACTTGTGTGCATTGCCGGTGTGTACGTCATGCATCACCGTAACTCCGTCTTCATCCTCACCTTGACCTTGACGCTCCGCAAGCTCGCCACCGTAGCGTAATTCGTGCTTTACCTTCGACACTACCGCACCTTCACGCCGATGGAGTGGGTGGCCATGGTCGGCGCTTTGGCAGCTGGTGCCACATGCTCTTTTTTTTGCCTAAGCTATGCCCAGCACCAGCACAGCAGCCTCGAACGCATAAGCGTCGCTAGGTCCGCAGCGCCTCGGCGGCTCGCTCCTCCGTATCATCGTTGCACAAGCGCAATCAGTAAAGCCCCCTTGGAGGCTTCATTTACTTTTCCAACTTTTTCAGTCGTCGTATGCGCCTTGAGAATAGCAATAATATATACCCGCAAGGAACCTAACTCTTCATCTCTGGTTCTGCGATCCTTACAAACAACCTGCTTGGACTCCTTAGCGCATTGTGGCTGTCAACCGTGTCGATCGACTCACTCGAGGAGGCAGCGCGACGGACCAAAGCAAACTCGCGGGCATGACGGATCAGCCTGCGAAGTCTGCGCCAGGAGGACGCTCGATAGTCCCCTGGGTGCAGGCCAAAAACTTGGACGGCTGTGCGACAGATGAGGAGATGGGCAACGGCGCCACCGTGGTCGGGCTCCACAGTACTTCCCCGCTGCTCACGCCCGAACGGTCTCATGGCAAGGCAGATAAATGCGTACGCTCCCAGTGAGGGCCAGAATCCGGTACGGAGCTGAAGAACCAGGACCGCCTGCGTTATCTTTGACCGGACGGGAGGCACTTGCTTCACTAATGGGGGGCCACCTGTACGGCTCTTTAATGATCACCTGAGCCCTGTGAAAGGTTGTGCGGTCCTCCAGTAGAGCAGCTTTCAGAGGCAACAACGCGTTTTCCGACACGCGTCGCGCTGCGTTGGCGGGCCACGCTTCGCCCAAGCGAGTATCCGTTGCACAATCTAACTTCGCCGCCTGATTCACGAGATCGCTTCGGCGGTCGCTACAGTGCGGGGATGTGTGGCACGAAAAGCACCAGGCTAGCTTTCTCCGCCAGTTTGGAGAGCTCACTCCAGAGAAAGGGTGCGACACAGCCAGGTGTGAGGGGTCCCGCCGCAATGTGCGACAGCCAGCTTGACGAATCCGTACCGATGATGATGCCGCTATCCGCTGGCTCGTGTGTGTTCAGGACTTCATCTCAGCAGCTGAGCAACAGTTGAATCAACACCTGTGCTGCGTGCACCTCCGCGGTGTAGCTACAGGCGACAGGGGGGAAGGGGGTTATGCTGCAGGAGTCGGACAGTGGTGTTGTCCTTTCCCGCACCAAAGAGGATGGCGGCACCTCCGGCCTTTTCCTCTCTCTTCGGTGCCCGGCCGGTGCAGGTGTATCTTCTATCCGACCAACCCTCGATCACGTGCATGTTGCTCGTCATCTCCTAGGCCAAGCTGCGGGTTCGAGCATTCGCAGCGAGGCTGCGCGGGCATGGAGGTGATTTGCTTTTGTGACGGGGTGGGGGCAGGAGAAACCGAACTTTATCCACGATGATGGATGGCGGGGATGCAGGACTGCCATAGGGCAAGAGGCCGGTGAGTCTGGGGTGGCCAAAGGCATTGTGGGGGCCTATGGGGTGGTTCAGCATGTGTCTCTGGTACTTCTGGCGGGCGACATACGTCGATTCATAAGGTAACTGGTTAACAAACTTGGCAGCAGGGGGACCGTCAGCAACCTCGGCAGCGCTATGAGGGGGAGCGAATTCCCGTGAAAGCTTAAGCATGCGGGAAGGAGCTGGGGTTGGGTCGGCCTCTGCGTTGTTACCAGAATCGCCTGCGGGCATACTAACGACGGAGCGGTTCTCAAGGGCCGCATCGACGTCGGGGTGCAGGTGCTGATAGACGTGAACGCGGGAAATTGGTAGAGAGCATCGTCGGTGGTTGAAACGGATTTCTTGTTCTGCGACCAACGTGGCCAGTGTCGGGGGACCCATCTCAAATAACATGTCAGCTGTGCCGGCTGACGTGACGATGCGACTCACGCGCGAGTTTGTCGAGTGCTCTACTGGGGCAAGATAAAGGTCTACGTAACCACTCAGTACCAACATGTTCAGGAGTGGGAGACCGTAGGTGAGGGCGGAGGCGCCAGCGAGGGCGAGTGACCGCCCTACGCGGGGATGTACATGAGGAAGCAGCGGGCTGAGACGTGCCAAAAAGTCAATCCCGCGTGCGCGAAACTCTAAAACGTGTTGTTTGAAGTGGAGGCGATAGTTCTCCACAACGCCGAGATACGCGTGACTACCCTTTATAAGAGACTCGAAGACCTGTACAGTTTTTGGTGGCACACAAATATGCCCTTGCTAAGCGTCGTAGTTGCAGGTTTCGCACCAACCTCAATCTCGTGTTAAGGAAAAAAAAGGATAGTTTTAACAGTGTTGCTCAACGCAAACTACGCATCAAACGGCTGGGGTTGCAGGAGGTCCTACAAAGGAAACCAACATTGCAAGCAGCATTGGCGCTGCAGCTTCCTGCGTGCACATGTGTGCTTAGCGCGCACGCAATCGAAACACTTGGAACGTCTCAACGATAAAGGGCCGCGACTCCTGCCCCTGTGCGTGCCCCCTTGCAAATCGATGCGATGCCAATTCCCTAACTCTTTCCCGCTCCTCTATTTCTAGACACGTGTGTCAGTCACACTTTCCAACAACGCCCTGGTGCTTTGTGGGTGAAAGAGTGTGCAGCTCTCAGTCAACATTAGCTCCATAAACACCGCTACCACCGCAGCCAACAACAACGAGCGCAGGGGAAGCACCTCACCCATTCTTCTATACTACACGGCCCAATACAAACCCGCCCACACAAATCTTCAGCGCCATCTCGCCGCGTTACAAGCACTCAGACTGGATGAACGAGGCACCGCAGTCCACGAGCCACACAGCGTGCTGTGACGAGGCGGGGGATGTGGTGAGCTTCGTGGTGCAGGACGGCGCACACACGCTATGTTTCTCAAAGCGCGCGCTCATGCAAAACACACCATTTTTTCGGGCGTTTTTTGCAGCGCACGGCACCGCGACGTGCGAGAACACGATTGTGCTGCGGCATGTCACTGCGGTTGCTGCGGAGGCCGCCCTGCGCGTGTGTCACAGCCCACACCATGAAGACGACGCTCTCTACCGACAGCTAGTGCAGAACTGGCAGCGGGCATGTGTGGACGCGGGGGCCGATGCCATGGCAATACCAACGCCACCGCAGCGCGCGGCCCTGCGCAACGTTCTCTCTCTCTTTGAGACGTGCGTAAAGTTCGAGCTGCACCGCCACGCGCACGCGGTGGCCGTCGCCGTTGCCGCCGGTGTGACGGAGACGAGTGTGCTGGACGTGATGAAGACGTGCGCGCGCTACGCCTCTGCGCTGCCGAAGAAAGTGCGTGAACGGATTGGACTACGCGCACTCTTATCTTCGTGCAGGCCCCGCATTCCCGCTGCGTGGACGCATCGCAGAGAGGAGCGCCGGTGGCAGCGCCTGTGCGTGCAGTACCCCGAACTGCCAGCGATGTTGCTGACGGCCTCGACGACACCAACTGTGTCACCGATGGCGACTGCGCGTGGGCGGCAGTCTTCCGCACCGCCACCACTGCTGTCCCCGCTGAGGGACGACTACCAGCACGGCAGCAGTACCAACAGCATAGGCGTTGACGAGCAAGGGCTTCGTGCAGCGGCAGAGTACAGAGCAGGTGGCGAAGAGCGGGGCACTGTGTGCGTGAGCTCACGTGCTGTGCAATCCGCCGCAGCGTTGGAGGACGTGTTCGCACACCACCTGCGGCAAACGGAGGAGCTTGCTCTTGCTGCGCAGCATCGAAGACGCGCGGCAGAGGACGACGTGGCGGCGCTGCGTGCCAGCGAGGCAACACTGCGCGAGCGTGTTTGCGCGGACAGGACTGCTGCTGCAGCGTCCACGCGGTATCTTGGTGGCGCGCGCGTGTACGTGCAGGCGCTGCGTGCTGCGGAGGCGGACTTGTGTGCGCTCGGTGCAAAACTTGAGTCGCTGAGAACAGGGTCTGCGATGACCGCGTCCCCAACTCCGCTTCCTGCTGCACCGCACGCGTTGGCGTCGACCCGGCTGCATGTACTACGCCACGAGCTGCAGTGTGCCGCGGAGACGGCGGTGGCGAAGCGCCACTCCATCGACGACCTACTTGCGATGGAGGAGTACGCTGTAGGCAGTCTAGACGAGGAGCTTGCTCTCTTGCAAGCTGAGTCGTGCTAGTCCAACTGTGGTTCTGAGATGGTGTGCATGCTCCATCCATGTCAACACAATACCTTAGAAACTCCTTTCCAATTTCACATTTTGAAGCAGCAGTGCAGGGATGTGCAAAGGTTCTTTTGCTTCGCCTCTCTAATGAAGAAAAAGCAAGTTGAGTGCGAGAGCGCATGTGCGCAGCCGTGAGGAGGGGACGTGCGTGGCATGGCGTGGTGCAGAATCGCGTGCAGACGGCGAGGCAAGATGACGTGGCAAACGCGTTTGTGCTCGCGTGCTTATTTCTTTCTTCTGCCGTCCTCGTTTCTGCTCTCTGACGTTTTCTTCCTGCACGTGCGCTCCGCGCGCAGACGCTGAGAGCGTCCTGACGATAGGATACATTTCTTTTTCTTTCACGAAACAAGCACCCACACCCCTACGCACAAACACACACACACATGAAAACATACTCTCGTACGAACGTGCAAGATTTGTAGCTGTCGCACGACAAAGGGAGAGGAGGGTTAAACATAACAACAACAACAATAAAAGCCACAGCATCAATAAACGGTCGCTGCTCAGCTGCACAGCGCGCGACAAGGCAAAGCCCTTCATATATATATATATATATACTTTTTTTTTGCAAACTATTCTCTCTCCTTTCCCTCCGCTATTGTGTGCGGCTTCCACGTGCGTGCGACCTGCACGCCGTGCACAGGCGAAACGCAAACAAGACCACAACATGAATTGCACAAAGAAACAAACAAAGCAACAAAGAAATAAACAAAACGAGCACGATGCTACTGTACTAAAAGAGAACATGCTAGAAGGGAGTGTGAGGCACAGTGCGCCACGGCGACGAGAAGTGAATAAACAACCAAAAGTAAAAAATAAAAAGTAAAGTCTAGAAACGGGAAAGGAGAAGAGACGCAGCGCGACGGCGTGGTATTGAATGAAAACACAAACAACAAAAAAGAACAAGGTCTCTGAAGATTTTTAGACACCCAGCAACGACACGGCACGCATGTTTTTATGCACGCGCACCCTGCCCCACTTTCTCTTTCGTGTCTTTCGCGCTCGCTCCGACATGCTCTCCACTTTTTCACAAACCTGCAACTTCCGAACATCTTTCTTAACTTGACACAACTCTTTTTGTTTCATCGCACAAACTCTTTTTATAAAACATATGTTCTCTGCACACACACACGCACACTAAAACACACACATTTCCTCCCATAAACACCCCGGAAACACAGCTAAACGCT